>QNGE01001830.1:0-12606 GCA_008508345.1 Paragonimus westermani
GAGAGCAGTCAGAGTTTCGCCCAGGGTTGGGATGTATGGATCACATTTTTACTCTTCGTCAAATTCTGGATCAGCGTCATGTACACTGCCGGCCAATAGTTGCTGTATTTTTCGAC
This sequence comes from Paragonimus westermani, assembly GCA_008508345.1. NCBI lineage: Eukaryota > Metazoa > Platyhelminthes > Trematoda > Plagiorchiida > Troglotrematidae > Paragonimus > Paragonimus westermani. The sequence goes on from QNGE01001830.1 coordinate 117, forward strand.
CATAAAGGTGTGCTCGATTCGGTGGATCGACTAATACTTTTAGAACGGTTAAACGCAGGCATGTACCGACCAAGTATGTGAACATACTGTCGGTGCTTTATTCCCATACTTCTGCTCAGGTTAGGGTTCACGTTGAACTGTCTGATACTGTCAGCACCAGCTGTGGCTTACGTCAAGGCTGTCCACTTTCATCAGTTTTGTTTAATTTTTACACAACCGAAATAATGGAGGACTGTCTGCGGCACACAAGATGCCGGCCTGGACCTCCTACCTGGTGGGAGACCGATTGAACTTGATTATGCTGACGACAAGATGTTGATGCTGGACAACTTTCAGTCAGCACAAACAACGCTAAATGCTATCTCGTACTATGTTAAGCAGTTCGGAATGCGCTTCACAGCCTCAAAGTGCAATGTGATTCTGCAAGATTGCTGTGATTGCGCAGATTTAATGTTAGATCACGAAGTTGCGAAGGTCGTTGGCCGATTTGTGTACCAGGGGAATCACAGCGACGGCGGAATGAGGCAGAAGCGCGAATCTATAAGGTTAGGACAATGTCCGCTAATTTGGAGCACTCGTGACGATGGAGGTGTATCTCTCTGATGCCTAACGATCGCATATTTAAGGCGACAGTGAGTGCTGTATTATTTCACGGCAGCGAAACATGATTGCTCAGCGTAGAAGACGTGAACCACCTCGAGGAATCTGACTACCGATATCTGCGCTCAGTTGGTCATATCAGGCGGCATCAGGGAGTAGGTAACCAGTAGGTTAGGAAGCGGGTGTTTGGTAGTAATTGTCCACCGAACTCTTGTTCCATCCTCACATTTTCACAAACTTGGATGGTTAAGCCATGTACTAAGGATGCCAGCCAGTCGTCTGCCACACCGAGCACTCTGCCGGCATTGTGGCCGACTGGTGCAAGGTGCGAGGTGAGCAGATGAAGACCTATCGTAGACAAATGAAATCGTTCACGAAGGGGTTGGTCCTTGTAGACCGGGTTCGTTTCCCGGTCTGCGGCCCTCGCGACTCAGGATCGGTGACTGAAGTCGTCAGATTAGATGGCGGCTAATAGAGTTCAGTGACGTGAATGTTTTCGTTTGGCTGAATTATCTGCAAAGTAAGGGCGTTTAATGAAGTGAGGTAGTAAAAGCCGTAAGGAAGCTGACGATACTATACTTTCACTTGTAGTTCGATTATTTGTTTGTGAAATGTAAGCACCTTGATGTTGAATGTCTGAATGTAGAAGTGGCGTTTTTTAGTAGTAATGTCCCTTTCCCATCTGTTCTCCCTTTCTGTGCCGGGTTTACTTTTTTCATGGTTGTGTGACAATCAAGCAACAGTGAGAACCACTGATGTATTGCTGTCTGTGATGATAACAATGAAGGGAAATCGGATGGAAAACAATGTGAACAGGTATACTTACATAATAAGCGCACTGTGGGAGTAGTGCATTAAAAGGTATGTTCATTAACATCGAGTAAATGCATGATTTACTAGGACAAGTTTCTAGAGTCAAACGAACTGAGGGGATGGGTTAGGAAAAATGACGAGTAATTAAGGATTGCTGATGGACACATAGAGTTGACATGTGAGCGACTCTACCATGTTGAGACAAGTTTTAGAAACGAGAAAGAGCAAAGACAGAATACAATTAAGTCCCTCTTAACCATCAAAATATAATACTCAGAAGACAAAAAATTGCGATACGAATTAATTCCGAACACTCTCCAGTCACCTTTACAACTGACGAGAGTGTGCGAAATGAATTCATATCATAATTCGTGCCTTCCGAGTAGTCTATTAAAAAAGAATACAATTAGCCTACGGTTTTCACAACAAAATTTCAAACAAGCGGGTTACAACAGGTAAACCAGCGTCGGTGATGAGCGGTTTACAAGTCTGCACACAGTTACGTCACAGAACTCGGGGTAGAGATTTGGTTTGCAATGCAGACCAGTGATATGACCTTTGACCACGGCAATTGCAGGTACAAACAAATTGTCGGAACAAAACATTGGATTGCGCAATCAGACAACGATCGATTCGGTGGAGGTTGTCACTTGTCTTCTCATCATCTAGCGCTGGTCGGCTCGATATTCGGACCAGCAGGGATGGTCTGCTTCAGGCCAACACGATGGTCAGTGTTGCACAGTCAAGCGAACCGAGACGACGGATTGAAAATAATGCGACGATTAACTAGGGTATATATGGTTCATACACACAATCGACTTGCGAGCACATAAGCGAATGATGAAACGAAGCGGCAATACAGGTGGACGGTGAGCTGGCGCGCGAAGTAACTCTCAATCACCCCAGTCGTTCAAACACACTTTCAGGTGGATGTAACGGTTTTCCACAATACGGGAGCAAGAGACAATCGAAATTTAATTGTGTTGGATGTCAAATGAATATGGTTTCTGTGGTAACGGTAAGGTACACAACGACCACACTGTTAGTGGTCTCAGTCAAATTTGTCCTGAGCTTAGCAAGTTAGTGTTCTTTATTGACAAACAGATTGGGAATAACACAACGTTACGAGCAAGTTGTTATACTCTACGTTTCAACCACCACGGGTGGCCTTCCTCGGGAATGTTGTACTAGATTACAACACTCAACAATATCAATAATGACGCCCAAACTGTTCAACTTCATTCGTACTAAATTTGGTGCGGATTTCTTACAACTGATTAGTGTTCTTTAGTTTGGTCTAGATATTCCGCTGCACACCGATAGCGGAAAGATTACACTAGCATGATTTGTTTGAAGACAGGCAAGTTGTTCTTCTGGCTGATGGTAATCATAAGAAGTGTTGAGGTAGTTGGTTGGTGCGTCCCCGGGGATGTTTCTGATAACCTGATGATGTCAATGGATGGACGTCTATGTCATCACATTAGTCTTGAGCGTTAGACAGACAGATGTGATTCAGGAAGAGATACAATTGTTAAATTTTCAGGCGTCAGATGAACGACTGATACTAGTGAGAAATGGATGTAAATTTATGGCTTAGGTGCTAAAATATTCAAAGTAGGCGCGACATCAATTTTTCAACTAACGTTAACAAGTGGACGAAATTGATGTCTAACACAATCCCATATTCACTAGCTTCGCCTGGGTTGTGAACGAAAAATGCTAACACTATGTATCATCATGTTGACTGTTTTGTTTATCTCTGGTTCTTCACTTCATATACATGTGCACAATTCAGTCTAAAAAACACTAGCATTACCATAAAATAGATACCTCAATTGCAGCAGTTTAACAGCGTACATCACCTAATGAAAACTGGTTAACAAAGCAAGGCTTCATAACTGCTGAGGTATTTTGATGGGAAGCAAAATGTCAATGACCGAAAATCCCTCGATAAAGCCAAATTATTTTGGGATAACTCGGTATTTACACCTGGATTAAGCAACAGCGATGTGACAAATTTACATATAACTCGGTTTCATATGAACTAACACACGTTAAAAAGAGAACAAGGTAGCGAACCAGACTTTCTTGTTTGGTTATCAGGCCAATTATAACACAATAAATATCAAAACAGCAGCTAGGGTAAGTCAGAAAAACAGTCAGCGGAGGTTATGAATAGCGTGTTTGTTACCAGTTACGCAATCATTATGGGTTTGATTTGGTTGTGAGCCACGGCAGGCTGAGTGAGCGCTCGAACTTGCCCTGATGAACTGAGAGAACTGCTAGTGATTGTACCAGTGGCACTCAGTTTCTGTTCAGCAATGAAGTCTACTGACAGAGATGGAGTGGTAGTAGGCTTGCCTCTGGGTTCATTGTTAGCTGACGTTTTCATGAGCAAACTGGAGACTACCCAATTGAGTGAGGTCATTGAACAGAATTATTACAGCTTTTAACTCACTTCACAACAATACCAAATTTATCAGGAAGCCAGATGACATGGGCCAAATAAATTTTTTGAACGTTCGCATAGTAAGAAGAGAAGATGGTTCAATCCGATGGAATGTGTACAGAAAACAGACTTGGAGTGGCCAGTACATTCACCTTGACAGTTATGTTCCGCCGTATCAAAAGCGGAACCTCATTCGATATCTGACGGGTAGAACGTTAAAGATCTGCACCCGTGACATTTTACAATCTGAGCTAGATTTTCTACAAGAAATCTTCATGCAGAGTGGCGACCCAATGCGCTTCATTCAGAAGGCGATGCAGACGGTAGAGTCGAAATTCCAGTCACATTCTGTGAATAAGAAACTTGCGTTTATTAGTTTTTCTTTCAAAGGAGATCTCATGGCAAGAAAGCTGAGAATGTTAGTCAAAACAACCTTAATTGTGCACGAGTTTCCGTCCAACACCCGTTAGCATGTCACAGCTCAAAGATAAACTTCCATAATGTACAAACAATCGTTGTGTTCCCATTTGTTTGCTCGTATCGAGCATCATATATTGGTCGTACTACAAGGTGAGTGTCTGACAGAGTGCATGAACAAAATCCGGCATCGTTGATCAGTGGTGTGAATAAGACGGTTTCAAGCGTGATTGTTGCTCGTTTGACCGACTTCTATCATTCTGTCAATAAGAAAGATGTTTTTCAGATGGCCCACCAAGTGCCAACGAGTCGATCAGAAATGGCGGTATTCCGAATACTAACCGTCGCCGAAGCCATCAGCATCCGATTGCGCTCAGAAGTTCGTGTGGACACTTAGCCTCCCATGGCCCACAATCAATCAAGCCCACAGTGATTGCGTAACTGATAACAAGCACGTCGTCCATAACCTCTACTGACCGTTTTTCTCACTCACTCTAGTTGCCGTTCTTACAATCATTGTGCTATAATTAGTCTGATGATCAAACATAGAAAACAAGTGTTGCTCGTTACTTTGTCGTTCTAATGACTTCAATGGGTATTTTTGAACGAATCAAACGTGTTCGAAACTTTTTCCTAAAGTCAAACCGAAGTGCACTCTACTATTCAAGGTGCACAGTGAGTGTAATGAACATGTTCATCCATTAACTCATACACACTGGGCACGCGTTTACACACACACAAAATGCAGGAAAGTTGCGGCATCACAACGCTGTCCAACACGCCCATCTGCCGAAGCGTGATCTTGCTCCCGGACGGCAGGTTGCAAAATGAGAAAGGAAGAGTTAATTTTACATTCAGCTTTTATTCTACTCATTTGCTCACAGTAGTATGCTTTTGTCCCTGAATTTAACGCGACCGATAGATTTCTCCATCCATTCTTCTTCGTATTTATCTCATTTCCACTATTTGGTCCGTAAACAACTGAACCGCATTCGACTCTATCACTTATATTCCGTTACCTACAGCGTTTTACCAGACTGGTTTATATGAGTAGCAGTAACTACCTACTTATTTAACAGCCGGAATTAACTGGAGGATTTGTCAAGTGCTTCCGCTGCACTGCTAAACGCGTGTGTAAACCTGATGGTAAATGAGTGTTCATCTGAATTGTGCTTCCAGAACTACGTTCGATATTAGTACATACATATACATATTTAAATAAAACCATTATCCTCTGCCCATTTTGATATATATATATATATATATATATATATATATATATATATATGTTTGAGAACGGATCGTAGTGTAGATTTGGATCGTCGTCAACGCGTTAAGAATAGGCTGAAATGCAAAGTGGTGCCGGCCTGAATTCCGAGTGCGGCGGCGAACAGAACAGCGGGTGTATGCTCACACGAGTAGAGAAGCCCAGCTGGGGAGTGTAACGATACCTCAAAGTTAGCCTTGGATGATGAGACCCAAAGTGACGGTTTCTAAAAAGTGACAGAGCAACAGCAAGAAAACACGTCCAGTGAAAATGATTTTTCCTCAAGTATGGTCAACCTTGCTAGGAGGAGCATCTCCTAACGAAGCAACCAGGACGAATCGACTCATGGATCGGCCTTTGGGTGCATTGATACCTCTTAACTCACTCAGTTATTAGACTGCAAGCGTCGATCAAACACCTGTGTTAAATCAGCGAGAGAATCGAAATATGCGTACTAGTAGCCTAGTCTTACGCACGGTCTGGGCTGGATATATATATATATATATATATATATATATATATATATATATCCTAAAATGGGCAGAGGGCAGAAGATTATACATAAATATATATATATATATACCGATATCGAACGTAGTTCCACAAATTCAATAACAAACAATTTGAAAATACAGCAACTTACGATCAGGTTTACAAGCGCATACAAGAGTGCAGCAGAAACGTGACAGTGTCCGATTAATTCCAACGGTAAAACATGCAGTGAGTTACAGTTACTCATATGAAAAAATGTAGCAGAATATGGTAGGAATTTAAGTATTAGTATGAAAGTCGGGTACAGTTCAACTGTTCACGTGCGATATAGTGTATATGGAAGTGAAATAAAATTCACCGTATCAAACAGTAAGAGCAAATATAGCAAATGGACGAGTCACGTAAATTTCGGAGGGCATACTACTGTAAACTTGTGAGTAGATGAAAGTGAAATGTGAAATAAGAGTTCACACTCCTCGACAATCGCAGAACCGGCGGTGTCCCCTTCGTTCACGGTTTCTTCTAACAAACAAATTTCCCAAACGTCTCTTCTGAAACTTCCTTTGTTCGTTCGTATGATTGCTTCTCTCACCAAACCGTCATGCCCTTTCTTCGTTTCTTCAACTATGCCCTTTGGCTACAGAACTCTAGATGTGCGAATATCGTTGACTAAAACTAGGTCAACTACCATCAAGTCTCGTTTCCTCTCGTGCCACTTTTGCCGGTTCTGCAATGCGGGTAGATAACACCGCAGCAACCTTCTCCGGAATTCGTCGGACAAATGTGGTAGAATATGGCAGGAATTTAAGTATTAGTATGAAAGTCGAGTACAGTTCAATTGTTCACGTGCAACAGTCTTTATGGGAGTGAAATAAATTTCACCGCATCAAACAGTCAAGAGTAAGAGCGAATATGGTAAATGCACGAGTCACGTAAATTTCAGGGATAAGGGTATACTACTGTAAACTTTTGAATAGAAGAAAGTGAAATCGCAGTTCACAACCTGCAATCGTTGTTTCGCATTCACCTTCTAATGTCCACCGTAACGCTAAATGTTCAATCGCTCGGACAGTGAAACCACCACAAATTTACACACGCTGTGAAGAGGTATGCTCCGAAGCAGCTGTTCACTTGCGGCAGAACTGGATTCCCGTCACATTGGTAATCTTCATAAATAACCGTCGCTCGATTCCACCTGGTTCTGAATCTGATGACGACCGTCGAAAACTCAAACGGAAGCTGACAAAAAGCGTGCGCGAACAACATGAACACCACTTGATCGATGAGTCAAAAGAGATGACGAGAGCTATTTTTATCTGTGATTAGCATGGGGATTTTTCCCCTGGCTCGTGATTGTACTAGTCGTCGAGTTGGTGTAGATGAGACCATATGTGGAGAAGATGGTTCACTTGTCACTAGTTGATCGCGCCGACTTGACGGGTGGGTTAAACATTTTGGAGAACAGTTGAGCTGGCCTCAATCAGACCATACGGACGACGGGACCGGAATGGTGAGTTGTTGCGTTTCAGACGGCCTTCCTTCGAACTCAGAAGTGCCCCTGGTGATTAAGTTACTGAGGCATAACAAGACTGCTGAATCAGACCTCCTCCTTCCTTCTCTTTTCAACGATGATGGAGACAGGTTGATAACAGAACTGGCGAAACTGCTGTAGACGATTTGAGAGACTGAAGAGGTACGTCGTGATTAGAGCCTGTCAGCAGTGATTCCGGTCTGCAAGAAGAGGGCCCGAATTCTATGTGACAACCAGAGGGGTATCAGTGTAGTGTCCGCTGCATCCAAGTTACTTACTGGTTCCATCTAACGTTGACTCACCAATCCCAAAGGCGGACAGATACGTGGGGAACCTCCGGGGTTTCGGTCCAGTCGAGCGTGTGTTGATCACATTTTTACCCCGCGACAGATCTTGAAACTTCGGTACTCAAAGACAGCTGACGGCCGGGGTTTGTTCTAGAACTGAGAACCGCGTATTCTAGAACGCCCGGGATGTGTGATCAACTACTCACGTTGCACAACTTGCGATGGTTGAGTCACGTAGTCCGCTGCGTACCAGTTGAGTGATTATCGCACCAGGCATTGTCTTCTGAGATCGCCAGCTGACCGCTTTATTGAGTAAGGTGGGTAGACGTCGCCTGTGTGACTGGGGCCCTAGTGATCATTCAAGTTGCCGATTAGAAACGCTATCCATGATGGCGGTGTGTTGCAGTCGGTGGTGTACCCACGTCTACGCCATTTCTAGCACTTCCGCTTAATTTCTTAAAATTAAGTTTCAACCGTCTTTTTGACGTTTTCCTCTAGGATTTCCACGTTGATGTGAGCAGCGGCCCGAGTCATGATATGGTAGGATGATATGATCGCCTCGTTTGATTTACTCTGCTGCTTGTCAGTCATGCACGGTAACCGTTTCGTCCTGAAAATTTAGAGTACTGTGGCTTATTTCTGACTCCATTTCCAAATAAACGGTGTTACCGCGTCTCTTTTCCCCCTTGATTGTGGGTTTAACGACTGAGCGTGTAGTAGAAAGGGCGACCTAAGAAAACTAAGTAATCATCAGGCAGCGGTACCATGACCAATGAAAAAACCATACCGGTACTACTGTATACAATATATACCGCGGTGTTGCTAATCCACGTAACAGTGTACCTAGCCATACTTCGTTTATGACTGATCACCATTATTCTCACGCATATTCCCCCTTATAAGAGTCGTCGAAATTAAGATGGGCACAAATTAAGTTTTGTAGTAAAAGTCCATTGTTTCTAACGTGTCATCGAGAGAGATTTTTGGTTCCTAACAACGAGGTGTAAGAATAAATCATCTAAACCAAATAATTGATCAGTTCCAAAACAGAAATACGCAACAAGGTGGGCACAAATCATGAGAAATACAGCTGACATCAGAAACTGCTGATAATCCACCTTATGTAACATGACGCGTTGAGATGACGTAGGATAAGAAAGAAAGCGGAATGAAGTTACACACATCACGTTTCCCACACTGTGGTAACATATTCCACGATAGATTATACGTCCGGCGGCAGCAAAAATATAAGGGGCAGATTCGCGTGAAGATCATTCAAAGACCAATATGTATACCGGTAAAATAGTTCCCGCGTGGCAAGAGATACCATTCGGAAGAGATGTAGAAAAGCCAAAATACACGATGAATAAAGTCCTATCGCGAAAATAATGATTCCTAAAAAAGCGACTAACAAGAATCCAGGAAATTGGTCAGGAAAAGAAGCTAACAAAAAAGGGAAATTACCCGAGAAATCACGAAAAGCGCAGATTTGAAAAAACACACGGAAGAACAACACTGAACACGTAAGAAAGAGTAAATTAGAAGAAAAGAGGAAGTGCGGGAAAAGGACGGAGGAACAAACAGTAAAAAGCGACGGAAAATAGTGCGAAAACCGAACGCAGGGAACGAAGAACCTAAGGATCATCAAAAGAGTGATGCGAAAAATAACGATATACGGGTAAAAATCAAGCCACAGCTGTTAGCAGCAACGCTCCGAACTCCATATCCTACCACCGATAATTCGGCGTTCAAGTGCACAATCATTTTGAAAACAAACCATGCTGAATCTACTGAACGATATTCCAACTAGTTATGAGTAGCGTGGAGTATGAGTGCCTAGAGCCAACAAACAATTAATCTGAACGCAATTGGAGTATGGCATTTTTTGGGGCAGGGTAGTTGGGGTTTATTCGGATGCGAAAACGACAATCAAATGCGGACGATATTCAACTGCTAATACAAAGAGTTACGACAAATGAGCACAGGAAAATTAGACAGCATTTACCTACCATTTTGAATCGAACATAAGAAACCAACGGTAGCACTGAAGACCACCAGCAGTAGGACGGTTCTAGGGATTATTCGCCAAATTTTATCATATAACGATTTATAGCGGTATGAAGGGAATAACTACAAGGCTGATAACTGAAGAAAACCTTAACTCACGCTAATCACCTTCTCATGTCTCGAAAGTGTCAACTTTACGAGGGCCGGTATTCGTGCACCGCAGCTAAAGGAGTGGATCGGATCACGAGCAGAGATAACGAACAACTTTCGGAAATGTTGGAAAACAATGACATGCATTACGTCAAGGACTTCCATCATGCCAATAAATACTGGGGCTCCAAAGATTCCTAAGAAATGGGTGAACACCAGCGAGGAGTGTCCCAAAAAGGAAGAACGGATCACATGTAGTAACAGCACCAGACAAACAGAACGCACGAACATTCGGACTCAGCAGACTGCACCCAATTTGTAGCAGTTATCAATATCTCAAAAAGCCGACAAGGTTGTACAAACGTGCGAACGAGCCTGAGAACACGAGACCACGGTCGATGAGCAAACAGAATATCTTTCACATTCACGTTCACACTGCGGACACAACAGAGCCTTCGGGATAGTTTTGAAATTTCGTCGGATTCCCAAAGACCAACGATAACAAGTCGCCTACAATCCATTCCATAGGTGAGACGAATACGGAATTAAGGTAGACAGGAGCCGGATCTGAGAGATCAATTCTAGCGAGCTAGGTCATCACTACGCCGACCAACGACAGTCAGGCTGTGGATTTGGATCCCGAATACATTCATGACATATGCTTAGCTCTGAACGGCCTAGCGATGTCCAAAACATATTTGGCCGACTGTCGCATAATGTTGAATACTTGTCTGAGAAATACGTCCGTGGGGTTAGGAAATGCTATGGTGCAAGTTGGGACGATCTTTGGTCGATTAGTTGGATCCAAAACACGGGTTCACTCAACCAAAAACTCATTCGATTATACTCATTGGAACCAACCATTATTTTAGCGAAAAATCACTTTCGTTTTCAGCCGATAAGTGCTGACAAAAAACATGGATTTTCGGAAGAAAGACGACAGCGAATGGAACTATCGATGGGACAGTAATGTGTACACAAAAACTAGATATAGTGAGTACAGAAAACCGACCGACCGGACGGGCTGATTGGGGAAAAGAAATTACACTAAAACCGATCGTCCACAAACTTGGTGAAGATAAGAAGTACAGGTGACCAAAACCGAACACACGGTTATGGAATGGGTAATGTTGATGTGGTGCGCTCAAGGAAACAGATTAGGATAAATGTACAACGAAAAACAAGGTGTGTGTGTGTGTGTGCGGGTACGTGCGAGTGTTTCCTGAAATACAGAAGTGAATGTTTGGATCAGTGATACGGGTTTCCATTCTCACCAGGTGTCTTGAAGTGTGAAGATATGAAAATTGGAGAATCGGGCTAGTGCGAGTGATCGGCCGTATGTTCCGTTTGTGTTGAATGCGGCTTGCCCTTGCCCAAAACCTTGCTCAACTGTTTCAGCAGTTTTGGGTGTGACTGGAAAAAATCAAGGCGACATGCGGGGTTGAATCAGTGTGAAAATAGAACGGGAATCTTATACACAATTTAAAAGAAAACACTATAATGAACGGATGATTAGTGGTTTGAAACTTCACGATTTTTGATCAATCAAAGCGCACTGTGTATTCAACGGACAACAACAACAACCCGTTCGAAACGACAGTGGCCAACTCGGATATCCAAAAGCACGCTCAACAGACTACTCGTAGTGATGGCTTGAATGATGCCTTTCGGCCATTCTTCGAAATGGCTTCGAATAGCATACGTGCTGTTAGCTCAAAGCCTCTCCAGCACGCTTTTGTGATGAGGATATCGTTTATTAAGATGAGGGTGAGCAAAGAGCCGTTCTGTAGTTTGTTCGTCCTCTCTATCTGTACTCGCTGAGAACCGGCTCATAACAAATAGGGACGGAAAAATGATAGGCTACGAGACACATCCAGTGTGCTCTCACACCGCTCTTAATTCGGATAAGCAGGGTGAACAGTTTGAGTACCTGTATGTCCTCAAGAAAACGAGTTAATAGACACATTTGTCACAGGCCTGACAGATTGCCAACCATGTGCTTAGGCTGTTGCCTTGTGAGCCATACCACTGAATCGGATGCCTTGAATGGAACCTCTATATCAACCATCACCCGAAAAGTGGGCGAGCGCATATCCCATGTCAGTTGGCTTGGCACAGGGAAGAAATCAAGATCGATGGAGCCCCGAAATGAAACTTCTAAACAAGGACATCTGGGAAGAGGGGGATAAGATAACTCCACTGAACATCAATCGAAGAGACGCACGTCTGAGGTGGCCGACACACGTTTTGATCTTCATGAAAAGGTGAGCACGTAGTGACACTAACAAATCCACACATCCCTCCCGGGCCATCTGGAGCTGATCCATCAAGAGTTTGATCGGCGAGATAACAGAATAGTCGTGAGGTCCCAGCCAGAGTTAACGGTTCAAGAGCATGCCATGTTTGGAGGGAGGGGCTTGCCATATGTCAGGCAGCCAATATATATATATATATATATATATATATATATATATATA
>QNGE01001830.1:12653-42661 GCA_008508345.1 Paragonimus westermani
AGTATATATATATATATATATATATATATATATATATGAATCAAAATCGCGTTAACAAAAGTATCAAGAGATAGATAGATGAGTTAACTCACTCTGTGTTTGGCTGATGAGGGAACCTGGCAAATAAAAGGAAAATTTGTGCGTATGAGATCGAAAGCGAAATGATGGTCGGGTCTTAGTCATAAAAGAGTAAGAAAAACGGTGGCGATTAAACAGGCTGAGCAGAGCAACTCACAGAATTGAACGGTGTCCCCGCAAAACCGTCAGCCCAACCAACACGCGCCTTAAATTGACGCCGACGCCAGGAAGATTTGGTATTCGGATCGGCAATAGCACCCGAAGGTGCAGAGCTGGTAGTGCTTGGTCCAGAAGAGATACTGTCCTCAGTCGATAGTCGATCAAAATTCGAATCCAGTATATGGGTGGTGCGCATATTTGGTACATGAATGGGCAAACCGTCCTCGAAATCGTTGGCCGAATCCGGAGAATGGTATCCAACGGCACAGTCTTGTTCATCTTCCGTGAATATCTGATCGCTTTCAATGGCCATCAGATCAGTAGTCGGCCTTGCAGAAACCACAGTGCGCCGCTTAAACCGCAGTCCGCTCTTGCGCACAATTCGCTGCAAGCGACTCGGTTGTTTTACCATAGTCCGCGATTCAGAAAGCCCTCTTTCATCACTTTGCGAAGGGCTGTGTTGAAAATAGAGCGATAAATCAGATAGACATCATCAAACAGATGTGAGCGTGTTGTAACTTTGAGATTAATAGGCAAGATCTCTAAAATACCGGTCCGGTGAGAAACATCTAAACACATTGACTGATCCTGCTGCAAACGTTGGGTTGAAATAAGTGAAACGGTGACCCACTCAACAGCCTCGCCACGGTCGAATATCACAGCAAGACATCGACCACCAAAAAGTGTATTTGTGGGTGTCCTTGGTGTTACGTAATCAAGCTTGTATTAATTTCTTGGCATTTGTTGAAACTCAAAAATAATGACTCATCTCTGCAGAAATTCTCGCGAGTAAGTTGGCAGTCTCTCCTTATACAGCGTGCAAGATCGACACTCTTCTTATAAGTGATACGTTGCTAACCGTCTTGCTTACTGAGCGCGAATAAACTTTTCCCGTTATCAGTATGTCATCCGTGAGGAAAATTGCAATCCAGGGCTTAGTGAATTGTTGGCCCCAAAACCCGCATCACATTTCGTTAAAGTGGTCTGACGCATTCCTTGGTAGCACACATCTTTAATTGCATACACTGTTGAGAATAGTAAACCGTACTGATTTCTTTCAAACATCCTGCAGAGAGTAACATTATCAATAAAAATGACAAACAATCGGGTAGACGGAAATGACCTCGAAAAGTTTAGTTCATGCGATAGGGAGGAATGTAAATATAATTGCAATCATCATATGATTATTTTGTTAACTTATGCGTAGTTCGTGGAGCTTATAAAATTAATTCCAGAATCCAAGCGTAAATGAACCGTGAACTACAACTCTTAGAACGAAAGCAGTAAGACTGTTCAGAATTAAAATAAACCTTGTTTAATGTTAACTACCAGTGCAAAGTCGACTTTACGAAATGCGCGAATGTAATGCCCACAACATGGCATTTGGCAGCTAGACAGGAAAAGTTAGTTCAGAAAAAAACGTAAAACTACGGTCAGTTGGGAAAGAATTGTTCTGAGATACTCAATGTGCGACGACTTGATATGGAGTCGTCACGTCACATTAATTGCAAAACAGAAGACTTGGACCAGAGTAGACATCAAACACACCAGATTACAAACAATCCGAAGCACGAGAACGTAAACGAAGACAGACCGCAGACGCTTCATTAGAAAAAAAACACGGAAACGCACCGGTCATTTTTACCAGACACGGGTGCCCGACGGCGGGCAAAGAATGCGGAAGCCGCAGCTATTAATGGTCCACCAGCGCCACTACCACCACCCTCATTGACGTCTCCGGTGGACTGGCCGGTGAGATGAGCACCCGTTTTGAATGCTTGATGCCCACGCGACTTAGCCATGGATCGCTTCCCAAAAACATGACTTGGCTCATGCGTCAATTCGTATTTCCCACCGGCCAGATTACGCAAAGGTTGGTGCTCTGGTGGTAAAAGGCCACAAATGTGATCAATCAGTTTGCCCTGTTGTTTGGTGATGGTTGTGAGTCTGAAAATCTCACTTTCCGATGCCTGTTGGGTTACTTCGCAGAGCTCTTTTTCCTGAGCCAAAGCTGCGTGCAATTCGCGAATCTCCTGGTTTGCCTCATCGCGTTGATTCACCAACTGAGAATTGTTCAGTCTGAGCCGGTCTATCTGCGCTCGAAGCTGACCCATCTGCAAAAACAATGAGGATTGGAACAGTAGACCACAGCAGCACATACCGACAAGTCTATTCGAAGAGAACATGCAGTATATATTCAATAATTTCAATACGGTATTTTGCTGGAGTGTGAGAAATCCAGCAACTTTGATAAACTTACTTCTTCCTTGATATGCTTAATTTCTTCGTTAGCATTCACCAGCTGATGGCGAACTGGACTCATAGCCGAATGGTTCTCACGATTGAATAGCTGTAAAGGGTAAACGGTTCAAGGTTTAAGCAACCGTACGTAGAAAGCTCACTGCAGAAAAAGTACCTACTAATGTCAGCATAGCATGAAACAACATTAACTGATCCAACATCTCTGAAGCAGTAGGCTACCAATGAGCTGCATCAAAAGTTGCAGACGTAAAAGGGAATTCTTCCAAATAATTAAGTGTTTATAAAACAATCGTGATTGAGATTTTGAAATAGGTGAGCAAATACTAACAAATATTTAGCGATCGCGTTTTCGTTTTTAAAAATTCTAGCCACGTTAGGTCGTCTAGCCGACTAGACGACCTAACGTGGCTAGAATTTTTAAAAATGAAAACTATCGGCATATTCACGTTTTCAACCAATAAAACATTAACACGACCAGCTTAGCTGTGAGCGAAGAATACAGGGTAACCAACGGAAATGCAAGTGTTAACCGGTGTAATCACATTCCTGTACTTCCTAAAAAAAACTGTAATGCCCGTTGGCCAGCGGAGTATCGGGTAGTGTGTCTACTTCAACGGTAAACTGTCTATCGTGCATAGCACAAAAACGTTATACTGCACTGAACGGGAGCTTTCGAAGTGCGTATACCGTAGGCTTTCTATAATGCCAATAGTGCCAATCTTCGGGTGACTAGAATGTCCAGGAATAGAAGATAGTTAATTACTTCGTTCCCTCCAGATAGTATTGAGTTTGAATAAGCTTGATTTCATTTTAAAATTGATTAGGACACTGTAGTCTACGTAGCGCACATACAACACCGGCTTTCACATAATCTTTAACGAAAATGGTTACCGTACACAAGTTGAAAACATCATTTTATTCTGGAGAATAGACAGCATAACATGACCGGTAAAGTTCGATTGTTAACTTGACAAGCTCGGAGTACACAAAGCAACGAATTACTGCAAACAGATACAATGTGAACAAATTCTACTCCGCACACGTGGACGGCACAAGAGAACTTACTAAAAGGCTAGTGAACGCGTTTGAAGAAACAGACAACAATCGGATTGCAACAAGGGCCAACTTACTGAAGCTTCCATCTCTGCGGTCACTTCTTTCAGTCGATCATATCGATCGCGTAATGTGGCTGTTTCCTGACGACTACAATTTAACAGCCGTTCACATTCGGTTAATTGTTCACTAAAGAGGTTAGGAAATGAACAGTTTCGAGTAATAAGTAAATTGCATGTTATCGAATGAGAGCACGCAGTCCACTTTTATTGGTATACCGACCAGAAGGTAAAGAACTAGTTAGGTGAAACGAACATTCATGCAAAGTCAAAAGTATCGTACGCACGGCGTTTCGAACAGAAAACTGATGAGGATAAATCGTGATAGATACGGAAGCATTGATAATGCAATCCAAAAAAGATAGGTGATCTGACAGTTGTGTTGTACAAATGGTGGTCTCAGCAGGTAGGATAGTCCAGACGGAAAATAAGTGGGTACTTTATGCCCAAATAGGTCGTTGCAAATCACAAAGTAAGGTAGAATTCAGTACACCCGCCACCCACATCGATGTCACAGGGGTGATGTAAACTGACAAATGTCACTGCACCTTCCTGATGAGACCGCCACTCGCCTCCAACAACACTGCATGCAACCAACCCAGTCATAACATGTCTCCACCAAAAATGAGCACGCACATGGAAACTAGCCAATCTTGGCCTGACAGTTTGTAATGTGGGGAAGAGTAGCACATGCCGTACAGATGAAGTAACACCACTAGTCTGTTTAGTGTTAAGAGTCGTGTGTAGGCCATCAGAGACTAAACTGATGTAATCAGAATGGTCAAGACCATCAAGTTTGTCACCTAGGAGATCGATACCATTGAAATACTCATCATTCGAAGCTGCTCCTATAATGCCATTTATAGCAAAGTTGAGTGGAAAGAATGACAGTGATTAGCGTTCTGAAAGACGGTGCTGAATGAAAATTTTCTTGAAGTTCAGTAGACATCAAGTTCTCTTGACGTCTGTCTGTAATCTACTTAAATACACTTAACACAGTTATAGGATATACTCTAATCAGCAAACGATACGATACTCCTCTTTGAAAGATTTAGGAAAAGTGCTGCGTGAAAAGAAGTTCGTTGTATATTACCCCAATTGATCTAACGGAAGTCTTTGACTCTACTAGTGGGAAAAGTCGCTACGTGTTGTTCGCTAATTTCGGATGATCACTCGGACTACTTAGATTGATCGCACGCATCTACGAGGACATGAGAGATGCTGCTCAGTTGAACGACGCATCCCTTGAATCCATCCTAACTTAACAAAATGACCTCAACATCCTTTTGTATTTCCTCCTCAATTGTGTTGTCTCAGACCATCGGTATCCCAAATGACCGAGTTAACGTGCATTCAAAAACCAATGGGGCACAGTTCAAAATCGTGTGAACGTGAACAAAAACATGTCCCACAGCTATTAATCAGGCAGTACACTGAGGAAGCTCTATAAATGTTAGGCAACCTTGTACTCACGTACGGACTTCGGAGTGACCATGGGTCTGAAGAAAACGAATATAATGGGCTGAGACATCAGTGACATTCTCAATATTCGCATCAGTGGAAATACTCAGGGAACCATCACCGTCAATCTCAACTTTGAGCTGTACTCAGATACTATAACTCGGACTGCTGTCGTACTCAACAGCAGTCCACAGAGTAGCAGGGTAATAAAAGAGGGCGAATATGAAAAGGAAAAATAATGAAACACCACGAAAAAGAACTCAACTTTGCAGGCAGCCACCGAGGACAACAAACTGCCATATTGGATAGTGTTTCTAACCAGCAGTGTAGATGATTGCGAACTCCCCAACCCAGCAAGCGGCTCCTAACAACCTTGTTCAGTGGGGCGGTTGGAGTTTTCACAGCTTGTGAACACTTCATCGCCTCGTTACCTTGCAGATACACTCAATAACGTACGGTGCGGCAGACGCTCTGTCTACATAGGGAGTGTGTAATAGAACCGATGGAGACTCGATTTTCCTTACCTCGGCTATCGGTCGCGAACTTCCAAACTTCCCAAATACACGTCGATGGACTATCGCGTTACTCATACGGTTAACATTTGATGCTGGCTAACAGGTGGTGGTCGAATACCGAACCAAGATACATCTTTGCACAAATGGTCCGTTTGATCCACAGAGTAAAACTAAACACATGTATGTTGTAAACTCCTCTTTTAATCGATACCACAAGAGATGTAGGTTCACGAATGTACTGCGTGCTTTGCTATCCCCATGCACACCTCGTCAGCAATATTCCAAGCTGATAAAATGACGTTACTCAGGTAGGTGAAACGATCGACGGTCTCCAGTGGCTCGCTAGCTATAACAATGAGCCAGTGGTAACCCAATCTTGTAATAACACTACACTCTGAAGATGAAAAATGCATACCATATGGAAAAGTCATCATTTAACCGGTTCAGCATGGTCCACGTGTTTCTACAAAAAAACTAAACAAATCTACATCATCCGCACGCTCAATATCAGTCAGCTTCTTACCTGGCAGAAGCTGCACTCTGAGATCATAGGAACCTCTGAGTGCACCTTCCAGAATATCATCCAATACATTGAAACAAAAGGGAGATGTTGGATACTCCTATCGATGATCACTTGAAGTAAACAATGCTCAAGAGAGTCGCCCACATATGTGCACTCTACACTCAGAGCGGGTACACGACTTCAATAAACTAAAATACTTCACTTGGACTCCTCAGTGACGAAGGCAGATCCAAAGAGCATGTCGTGCAGCCGAGACGAAAGCAGTCTCACAGCACAAAAACACCACGACCATTGACAGAGAAAAGGAGTACCGACACTCCAGTGTCTGCTGCAGGGTGGAAATATGACCGATACATCAGCAACCAGACCGGAAACCTAACTGTTCCATCATCTTGTTCTCCCAGGAAATGCTGGAGAATTTCATCCACTCCCGGAACGCACCAACAGATAATCCCTTCTTTGGGACCGTGCTTAATAAGCGCATCAGCAACGGCCAACTTCTCACAGAAAGTAGAGCAAAACTTTAAATTGATCATTAAAACAAGGATGACGGCACAGTGAGCTTGCGAGCTCACGAAAGCCGCCCAAACATATGAGGTATTGGTATCAAATAGTGTGACGAAATACCCAACAGAGAGTTGGTGTATAAAGCGGACATTTCAGATATGTTGACTTCACTCATTCAGCTTGGAGGATATGATGTACGATGAGCTGGATGTTGAGTTTAGGCCTCAGGGAAGACCAGTCTCGTCTTACAAAGACATACCTAAGCGCGACGGACCAACAATAAGTCTAGGAAAGCAGCAGCAATAGACTACAACAAACGGAAGACGGACGTGAAAGCAAGTGTACTAAAGAACAATTGGAAGAATTAGGTATGGCAGGGGAAAAGACAGCGCAAGCTTCGGAGACTAACACTGGCACTACTAGTAACAAATGTTGCAAAATGCGTCCTCTAGAATCGGACCACAGCAAAGGCTGAAGAATCATCTTACGGCCACAGTAATTCCCTGTTAGACGAGAGAAAGGAACGTCAACATCATCAACGCTTGCAGAGTGGGAGTGTGATCGTAAAGAGAGCAATGAGGAAAGGAATATTTCCCCTATTTCCTAATCTGCAACACGTGGAGCGGACAGAGTCAACGTAGGAGCAGGACAGTGAAAATCTTCCACGCCATCTAATCCGAATTTGCTCGTTGACAATTACAACAAACATTACGAGGGTCCTTTTCAGAATGACCATACGGAGCTGTGGATCAAGCCTTGGGGAAAGATTTTCGAGACCACACTTCGTCAATAAAGTGAGTTAGGTGCTGGGTGAGTATGATATTGCTACTTCGAGAAATGACTGGAGTGGTTGATAAACAGATTGGGAATAACACAACGTTACGAGCAAGTTGTAATACTCTACGTTTCAACCACCTCGGGTGGCCTTCCTCACCCGAGGTGGTTGAAACGTAGAGTATTACAACTTGCTCGTAACGTTGTGTTATTCCCAATCTGTTTATCGATAACATGTTAAACACGACGCCCAAACTATTCAACTTCATTCGTACTACACTTGGTGCGGACATCGTACGACTGGAGTGGTTATTTGTTCGTCGCTTATTAATTAGCATACCTCAAGCAAAGAACGAAGCTGTTATGGTCAAGATAAATACAACCCAATAAACTCGTGTGTAGTCAACGTTTCAGGTGGTGGTGGCTGAGAGATGGATCATCCTGAATTTTGTGTTATATATATCTACAACACATAATACGTAGAGTTACACAGATATTGGCGGACACTAGGATGATCGGATTAGCAAAAGGAAAGCAAGAATGACTAATCCTTGAATCGATCTTTTTCCACAATACTTTCGAAAGACACATCGACTTTGACGCTCACTACACCTCATTGGTCACACAAACACGACGAAGATGAACGATAGACAGACAAACATGCTGACGGGTCTTCACGCGATCTAAATGCATTCATTTCTACATACATAGCGGGAGAAGTCCTTCTTATAAATTTGTAAAGCGTCTGGTGGCTAAACACTGTGCGCTTACCCAAAGACTGTGTTGTCAGTGGTTTCATTCGTCCAAAGTAAGGGGCCAAGTGAAAGGGCGGTTCAGATAATGTTACCCGTTCAAGAATGATTTCATCAACTAGCCGCGTTCGTGTTCGGCATAGCACTTAAATAGAACAACGACGTAGTCACCTTAGAAGTATCCAACGAAACTATGGGGTAATGTGTGAACGCATGAAACACAATACGAGACATTTCAATATGGGTTCGTAGGCATTGCAATAACTAATCAGATTATGCTAGTGAACTAATCCAACACCTAGGCCATCGGTTGTGTTTGTTCGGTGCTTGTAATTCATTCTCAGATACCCTTGTTACACAGTGCCTAATTGCGTATTCCGTATCCCTCCGAACACTGTTTAAGCTGGCCACCTCTAATGTTCGAACATTAATGCAAATAGAGCAGCAGGCTGCCGGTGCAGGTAATTTGGAGACTCTCACCATCGATATCTATTGTCTTGCTAAAAAATGGCTTCAGGATTCTAGCTCACTGTTATATACTCTATCTCTGTCAGCCGCCTGACCGTGCGCACACAATATGTTCTTGTCTGGGAACTCTGCAGTTCAAGCCAATGGCCAAGACCGTTTTGGAAGTGCCCTAGGCGCATACATGTAGAAAACGCTGCTTGACTGGATACCCGTGAAAAGCCTACTTTGCCGTGTCAGACTCGAAGGTACAGTTAGAACATCGAGAAGTGCTTACCACAAACGCTGCAGATTTGTCGTTGCGGTGTATGTCGCCAACAGACTGTAATCCGAAGGCAGTCAAAGGTAATTTTTACCATCAGTTCACCAACTCTGTACATGCTACGCGGCACATGGACATTGTAGTAGAACCGAAATTCTGGTGCACAACACCCTCCGGTTTCCTCTCACATGTCAAGCACGCTTCTGACTGACGCGTTCCGTCAGGGGGTAGGGGTTTCTGCCTGCCATTCCTTGTCCGTTGGTCCGATCTCGTTGAGCGATGGCTCGCTCGGTCGCCCACGATCCGATCACTGTGGGCTTTAAGACGTAACTCGCCGTCGAGCTGAGGTACTTCGCCGAGAGTTAGAATACTCGCAACTCCGCTTTGGTAACCCATCACAATATGGCTATCAGCTATCGGTGGTGTGGCTGTTTCAAAACCGCAAGTCAAACTGGAGCACCCGCTTGTATTCCGATCATGTACCGTTATGTGCCAAGTTCACTCCGCGCTTTGGTGAGATACCATTCCACCGTTAACCAAAAACTGACGTATACAAAATAGTGAGGCTACAGGCACTTCACACATGCCAGTCTGCGCTTGCCATCAGTTTAGGTCCTCACTCACCCGACGAAGCTAAAACACACAGGGGGTATATATATATATATATATATATATGGTATTCACGGCGTAAGTGCGGTACTACCTTGTGTGGTACTGCTGCTCGTTCAGCTTCCAACTGCTGGGTTTCCATGCGATTACTCGAACTTCTCGACGCTCGCCGGAATATTCCATCCAGCGGTAAGTATAAATCGGCCCAAAAGACTACTCGATGGGAGCACCGGAAGCAACTACGAGAAGACCGTAAGACCTAGTGGACACAACACGTTATCGAAATGGAACAAGACATTGTTACAGGGAACTCTCCGAAACTTTCCCATCCCATATGAGCAACTGGCGGCAGGAAGTCAGGTTTAAGCGGGGCAATATGCGAAGACATTAATGAACCTAACCATAACCTGTGACGACGCTCAGAACGCTGGGCTGAGCGCTTCCAACAGTAGTTCAACTGGTCGCCCGCGCCACTGATTATTTCCTCGGGCTCCCTGTGCTCACTGGTCTGCTGACGTTTCTCCGCCCTTGAAAAAAATTCTCTCGAGATCAAGTTTCTGAGCGTCACAAGTCACCCGGTCCAGACGAACTCTTCTTTTGTGTAGAAGGAGGTTCAGCCTTAGTTAGTGAGCTGACGGCTTTGACCCACAATCTCTAGGTCAGTGAATTTGCCCCAACTCAATGGGGTTAGGCTATCATTCCCACTTTCAAAGAGGGTTCAAGCACTTCGTGTGCAAATTACAGAGAGGTTAGTTTGACTGCTACTGCGTCAAAGTTACTCGCAGCCACTGTACTTAACAGACTCAGCGAAGCGAGTGAAAAACTTATTCGTGAGGAATAAGCTGGGTTTCGTCTCGGCGGTGGTTGCACTGATCACATCTTCACAGTCAACTAGATGTTTGAACTGTTGCTGCCATCAGAGGGACTTTTGACTCAGGTAACAGAGCTGCATTCAGGTATTGTCTATCGAGGAAGGGTGTACCTGAAAAGTATGTACCCCTAATCTGTGAGGGCACACAGGGAGCCCAGAGCATCCTAGAAAGATTAGAGGTTTCAATTCGATAGTTTGGTATGGCATTTACACCTACTGAGCGCGAGGTAACGTTAAGATTGGCAAGACTCTCAGCCTTTCCTTACTTTCGACTGTGAGCAGTTAAAAGCAGCTGAGAGATGTGTATATCTGGGGGACATGTATCAATGCTGGTGGAATGTTTGATGAGATCATAAATCGCACAGCAAAGGTTCGGATGGCGTTTGCCAACCTACGCCATCCGTGGCGTCGACATGAAAAGCCAAATGCACAATGCTACTGAAAGGACCATCTCACTGTACGGTTCCGAAACCTGGTCCATTCGCGCGGACGATGTTCACAGTGTCCGCTTACGACCATCAGTGTCTCCCTAGCATCAACGGGGTTCCGCTGGAACATCGTGTTTTATAGAAGCTACCTCACCGGCCGCCATATCGTGTCTTCTTTACGAGTGGCGGATTAAGTTGGGAGCGGCAGCCTGGTGGTCAACGCATAATTTGGTTTCGGGGGTATAAGGGCACTCACTGTGAAGCTTGCTACAGTAGGGCGCTCCCTGCTTTCTGGCCTGGGTCCGAAAGACGCCTTTGGTTGGGGGCACCATCTGATACGGCGAAAAACAGAAGTCGATGGCGCTCCTGTTGCGAATCTGTATGCATCGTAGTAACCTTATCCTTCCCAATCGTCACCATACATGTGAATTCAAATTTCACATTTAAATTTACTCGTTATAGGTTTACAGTAGTATGCTTTCATCTTCGAATTTAACGTGACTTGTCCGTTTGTACTAACTGTTCATACTTGCAACTGTATGATACGTTAACATTTATTGGATTTCCGTGAGCTCCCTATCGGCCATAAACAAATGAACTGCATCGGACTTTATTACATTATATATTCCGTGTGAATTTGCCGTTAATGAGGTTTTGGTGAAGTGCGATAACATGCCGCCCATTGATTATTGTAATAAACAAATAAGCCGAATTTACGACAGCCCTGATCTTCTACCACTCGTTATGAAGTTTTGGTGCTGGGAATTTTCATAGACACCAATATTTTAACAACGGTAACCAATACAAATGCGCACCAGACGCTGGCAGTGTCCAATCACTCATTTCCCGGGGTGGCTTGGCTAAACTCCACTGTGGGATTACACACCAAAAGAGCCCTACTTTGAATCAAGGGAGCGCTGGTCATGAACATCCAGGAATGTGATTCTTGTAAACGACAAATCATTTGGGGCAGTGGACTATAAATTTCTTAGCAATGGTTCCAAATCCGTCATTTTTGGATTGAATGATCTCAAGGTCAATGGTACTAATCTATCACTATTGACGTCTTGCCTCTCATTGTGAGCTGAGGGATTTAATTAAATTGCGCTCGAAAGCCACAAGAGGTATGTAAACTTCCGTTACAAAATATGGAACAACTGGCGATTCTATGATTATGAAAAGGCGAATCACCTTCAACAAGTTGGGTATACGGTCTTCCACGAGGACGTCCAGCAAACGTGCAGCAATAAACCAAAGATCCTGAATAATCAGAACAAGATTGGATCACAATGCCATCGTACTCAACAGTTTCGATCGACAGAGCGTTTCCAGGAAATGGAATACAATTTGGTTTTGAACAGGCCAACAGAGTTCTTCCGAGCAGTGGAGACGTTCAAAAACAATGAGAATGAGTCGAACTGCACCCAACACTCAAGCAATGTGTAATAATGAGCAATTACTGGTTATTCGCACAACTTTCAACCTGACGATAAAAAAAACACCTGAGTAAAGACCTACTTAACGGCCAGAAACAGAAGATACAGAGGCAAACACTTGAGAGGGTTAAAGTTGGGTCGAAGTTTCATATGACTGAGTTGGAAAAATCGATAGACCAAATGATTCAGCATAAAAATTGATGATAAAACTCTCTGAATTGGCGGGGTTACCGTCTTACGAATATCACAACGTTCTTGTGTTACACTGAAACCTTCAGATACTTTAAGACCAACTTAAAGGAGGCTCATTTGCGGATACTCGATGTTAAATCTTCGTTACATTTAACTAGTGAATGAGGCATATCAGAACGATGTCATCATTCACCGACCTCACAGCACACTCTCATGACCAACGTCTTCGCCAGTCTTTCATGTCATCCTGTTTAGAAGAGTGTTGTCATTACTGTCAAAAAGCGACCATTCCGGGGACAAACCTGTGAGGACCTGGGGTATCTGGTTGATAAAAATGGATGTAAACTTAAGCTCAACCATTGAACTATATTTGAAGAAAAAAGCCGACATGGAAAGCTGAACGTGTAAACACATTGTGAAGCTCTAACAGGTTGCTGCAAAGTCAAGATTCCCTCTAAGTTTTATCCATGGGAAACGAGTTAGTACCGTGAGAGGCCATGAGTCGTTTAAAGCCAAACACCATCTTGGAAAGTTAGATTGTCAGTGCTACGGTGCATATATCAACTCCACTATACCCCAAACATGTGGGTTACGTGCCGCAGCAAAACAGTTAATTTCATAATTTCTTAACAGTGCAGGCTTCATCAGCTTTTAGATGTCGTCCAATTAGAGATATACCACGTTATTTTGACCATGTCTCTCGTGTAACGCGCTTATAGTATAATTTCCAAACGTATATTCTTTTTTCCACACTGCGTGAAGAATAACGTTATTCTAGACGGAATTCCTTGATCAATTGACGTATTGACATCATCTGTGCATCGAAAGGCAGTTCTAAATTATATCTATTTCAGACACTTGTGAACTGAAGAAACGGACTGAGTCATTTCCAGGCGGCGTGAAATTGATACAGATAATTACCAAGTTGTAAAAAGTTGCCCAAATTGTCAACACAAATCACCGAACTGAGCGTTCAAGTGGACGCTTCGGTTGATTTCCACTGGGATCTAAACACCCTGAATGCTGGTTATTGTGACGTAAAGTTCAGTAAATACTACACACTTGTTGTGACTGGTCCCTACGGGAAATAATTTGATAATGCTTACGGCTATCCCTGCAGCCGAGTTTATATTTTATAATTTGTAGTTTGTAAAGTGTACTAACTCAGTTTGAGATCACCTTGATGGTTGATATTGTAAACTGCTAAACAAAGGATATTGAATGCTAACGTTTATTCACAGTAACTAGACATCCCCACTCAAACAGCCAAGTCGAGAAATGTGTGAAAACATCGACATTCACCATACATTCATTATAAGCATCTACATTTGAAAAACTGGAGAGATAGCTACTTAGCTATTATACGACCGCGACGCTACTCGCAGTGCTACAGATGAGAACTCAACCAGACCTTCTAAAGGGAGATTGCTGTGTACAGATCTGATATGGTTGTAATCTGCTTTATATTGAGAACGACCCAGAGTCATTCTCTTGAAAGATTTTACACATAGATGATTTGTCTATGCATGAACCATACAATGATCATAACCCTTGAGAATATAGGTCAGCGTGTTCCGGTTTCCACTGTTCCAGCCGAGATTGATGAATATGGTACGGAGGAATCTTTCATCACACAACTCAAAGGAAATCGGACAACAGAACAGAATTCTATTGCAACCAAGACCCGATTACAGAAAACTGGAGTTTCGTTCAAGCTGCGGTAAATGTGATGATTATCACCTAAGAAAGCACTAATTACAAGGCATTCCAATTCCGTGCAGTCCACAGACACTGCAACATATGACGAAAAAACAAGTTGGCAACCAATTCGAACACAACGTTCTTTGATCGTTACTTCTGAGTAAATATCAAGTATACTCGTTAAATACCACTGAAATGCGCATTTCACATCTTATTGCAAATAACACGACACCGAAGTGTTACAGAAATCAAATCGACGGACAGTTCAAGAAACTGACCCATCTGTTTATTAGGAAACAAGAAGTGACACGTTCTCATCAGCAACAAATACAAAGACGCCTGAGGAAAACAAAATCTCACGCCTCTTAGGTCAACTAATAGAAGACTGTGATGTTCAGTGACGCGAAAAAAAATGCAAGCTAGATAGGCTGGCCAAATGAAGATAACGCCTGTATGACTGGTAAACGTTGGATGATGGTTTCGAGTGCGACCTAAATGACCATCAATCTCAGATGGAAGTAAACCAGCGGGAACCTCCAGAACACTCTGGAGAGTTTGTTGCCATCAGACAAACAAGACCGCTATCCTTCAACAAGACGATACAGCAATTCACGTGTGACATACGATAAAAGTGTGATTAAAATTCCATGGAATTCAAGTTCTGGAACGGTTGTGAGCACTCCGGATTTCAACCACACTTGAAAACCTCTGGAGACGACGGTCTCCACAAGTATGTCGCTGTAGAACGTAAATGAGGAACTCTTTGAAACGAGAATTGAATAATCTAAGTAGTCACTCGCAAAACACTCGATAAAAACATTCCCACATGACAAATCGAAGTAATGAAATCAAACAAAAGGAGTATACTTTATTAGCTCCTTCAGAAGAAAAACCTTCGTGAATGTCCTCTTAACTTTGTCCAGGCCATTTCTGCCTTTACAATCAACAAATAGCTGCACACGTCCAGATATTCTGATGAGTGAATACCTCAAATAGTGAAGCTAGATATGTTATCGTTCATGACCACATGGAAGAGAAGAACGCTCGAAAATGATTTTGCTGGGTACCTTTTGTGGCCTTCACGTATACCAATCTGACGTCACGTTTACTAATGCCAGTGGCTCACATGAGCCGGAAGAGCTACCAGTAGTTGCTGAAAAGGAAGACCGCTCCCATCATGCTAAGGTATCTGGAAGTTACGGCGGCCAGCAAGCACGGAGAGCATAGTACAGAGCAGTACAGTACTGAGAACTAATGAAAGCAATCGTTTACGTTGAAGACCGTGACAGACGCCAACAATGATGTGAGAGACCGTGTGACAAAATTCACACTGAGCAGAAACGCAAATCAGGATAGAAGCAACAAAGTAAGATAGTGGAACAAAAAACAACGCATAAGTATGGAAAAGTAAACCGATGTCAGATCCAGATGATAGGACATGTACGACTGATTTAAGTAGATTGGGAAAAACCTACCGGATAGTGGACACACGCTGTTCGGCCGCTTCCAGTTCCGTTTCACGATGGCTAACGTGCATCTTGGTGTTCTCCAGTTCGATTTTGAGACGATCAGCCAAGGCCTAGGCGAGAACAGAAAGTTTAATGTCACATACGACAACCCAGCACAGAGAAAGACGAGGGAGATTTTTGTTTCATAGAGTGAAAAAGAAAAAAAGTCGGACATTCGGATAAAAGACGGAAATTACATCAACCCACTTTCTTTCATACATCACCTTATATTTGCGGTCGCATGATATGTTGAGCGATATGCGATAAGCTCTCTTTGCTTCAATTCCGACAGACACATTCGAGTTACAACATACAGGGCACTGGTAAGAAAAGGAAAATCCTGAACAATATCAACCGAACACCCTAATAAGCACGCGGGGTGTTATCCGATCGTTCAAGACTAGAGTACTTTGCTTGGCGTGAATTGTACACAAACTCGAAGAAACAACCCTAATGCCCAATGTCGAAGGCGTTCGAGATCACAACGACGTCAGTGTTTTGGTGACCATGTGATTTTTTTCATAAGACGTTAGGAACATTGAATAAAGCGCGATGCGGTGATCATTCAGATTGAATACAAAATGTGTGGTCCAACCGGTAAAGACCAGATTCTAACCATCTCGACTGTCGATCGCGAAATTGCAAATTTCCAAAATACACGCCCACGCACTGGCACATTGCTAACACAATCAGCCCAGTTGACACAGTCGACCACGTCTCCGAACAGGACTGAACGCATGCATGCATTGCAAACTTTCTTTCAGCAACCGGATATCAATGTGACACTATTAATGACGGAATCCAAACGCAATAAGAGCCTTCGTTAGTCTCATATACTAGGTCAATAACAGCGCAAGTCGACAGGATAAAAACAGCCTTGTAGGTACAGTGACAAATAGCCTCAAACGGCCTGTCTGCAGTAAAAAAAAGATGAGGTCACCGCAAACCCAGTTATTGAAATTGATAACACATTAACGGACTCCATTATGGATACGGCTCAAAAGATCTTGCATACCGTTAGGAGAATCAAGTAAAACAGTCATCCGCATACGCAACATCTCTCAGCTTACCACGATGTTACGCAAGCTGAATTTTGGGATTCGCGGAAGCTCCTAATGCCATTACCAAAAAACCTCTGGAACTTCCACCACAAACATTCCCTGACGATGGAACTGAAAAGATGAAAGGACATACTTTTTCTTCCTTGACCAGGTCACAAGCAGCAAAGTATTTATCCTCGTACAGTACACACCGACTGCGAAGATCACGCTGATATTCTTTTGCATCCGCCAGCTTCTGTGAAAGATCCTAAATCGAAGAAAAGAAAATTGATAAGTGAAACTGAAAGGATCCTCGATTTCTTTTACTTGTGATCGACACACAACAGATATACTGACCTGTATCTCGCGATTCAACCGATTCTCACACTCCCGGAATTGACGCTGATCGGCGATCATCGAATCCAGCGTGCCCATTTGTTGTTTGGATGCTTCCCAGGCCTCTTTTAACTCCCGGTTGGCCGCCTCGACAGCAGCCCGACTGACAGCCTCACGAGTCATCGCTTGTCTGTGATGTTTCAAGACGAGGTCGATCAACTGTGTAACTGGCGAGTCCCTAGAATCCGGTGCCTGATTGGAGCACATGGTGCGTGACAGTTCTAATAAATCCGCCTCCGTGAAGTCACTGGGAAGTGCATCCAATCGAGACTGAAACGAATGAAAACAACCGGGTGACAAGTGGATGAACGTCAGTGCAATAATAAAATAAACAATAATAAATAAATAAAATATCCATTCACTCATAAACAACCGTGAGCCCGTACACAAAGTGCTGCGGCTGGAATCATTGTTCAATGCAACAGCAACGAGAAGTGTTCATACGAAATAATCTCATCCTAAGAACGGGACAAAAACCGAGATAAAATAAGAAGGCGTGCAGCGTTGTGGACGCAAGTATACCACTACCCGAGGTATGCTATCATGCCTGATAACGTTTGCGAACAGGGATTTGAACGGTCACGAGGTCACTAACCTGCAATTCGAGATCTAACAGGCGTTACTCAACGACTCTGGTATTTTGACTGTGCCGCTGAGCATCACCTGGTTTTACCTTATTGTTTGTGATATTGGTGAATAATGTCTCGTACGGTAAAACCTCGACAGGCATACGGAGGAAATCACCCAATCGACGCAAACTACGCATTTTCATTAAATGACTACCTGAAAATCTAGAAAACGCACTGACAATCAATCGCTTCGTTCATGCGATCATCCCATCACTAGAAGTAGATAACTTGATTAAAAAAAGGATGGGCAAACATTGCAAGCCTGTTCAAAGGTTTGTCACAAACAGGTCATTTTAGAATCGCAAGTCAACATGAGTCGGATACATACACCCACACACTTTTTCAGCGACAGTCGGATGTCCTTCGGATGCCCAGAGGACATAGGTTAGCAAAAGTAACGTGCCCTGGCTAGCATGACTGAACTCTTCCTGAACATCAGTTCAAACTGGTAAGATGGTGTTACACAAGTGATGAAATAGTTCCAAGTGGAATGTTTGCAATAAAGAAGGTAGAAGTAACAACGTTCCACTTTTGAATTCGTACTCTGCACTTTGGAATTGTGTAAAGTACATTCAATTCATCTTGCTTAACGTAGTCTGCGTGCCTTTTGCAAAGGAGCTGAACGGAGCAATATCGACAAATAATCCATATCAATCAGATTAATGCTTGAAAAAAATTCCACGCTAAGGTCACCAAAATCCTCGGGATAATACACAGAATGTTGTCCACGACCATTTTTGACAAGATCACGCACTCTAGGCAAACACCGTTGGCGATGATGGCCATTTTAATTGTGTATTCGATTAGCCAAGAAGGACGCACACAATTTGATGGATAAAAACGATGAAAGTTGAAACTCTATTCGAGCAGAACATAAAGATGAAGATCGCCAAATGACAGGAAATAGCCCAATTTCCGCAAGGACTGACCAAGGCAAGACGTAGCTTGTCGATTACTGCAAGTAATTGCATGCCTTGATCGTTTGAGAGCTGCAACTGCTTGTTCTCATCCCGAAGTCGTTCCAGTTGTCCAAATAATTGATTCACAGTGCATCTGTGGGTGGAGAGGAACGACAGTAAGGAAGTACGAACACGTAAGGGGACGAGTATAGTGAGGGGCCTCCCGATGTAGTAAAATCCACACCAATTCAATAACTAACGTGATACCACCGACACTTTCCACCAGCTTGACAAATCAAACTACTCAGGCTTTACGGATGAGTTAGCGTAAAAAGCTCTCAACATAACAGGAAGAACGTGTTTTCTTGAGTGTATCATTCGAACAGAAATTTTTGCAAATATGCCCGTAGCATGTTCAGGTGACAACTGCGGCGCGCTATCACAAGCAAGCAAAACAGAATTAGCTTGATAGCAAGCCTACATCACCTCTTCTGCATGAAAGAGACAAACCTCTCGTAGGAGACGAGGGAATTTGACAACATTTGTACGGCTTCGCCGAATGCGGCCATATTGCACGGGTCCTTGATCGCGTTAGCCAAGCACAGCTGCACATTCTGTGAGAGGAAGGTGATCGTTGACAGGTCATTTTCGAAATTACACTATCACTATCGACAGCAATACATCAATAGTAGATATCCATGAGCACGTAAAGCTAAATTAAAATGAATCGAATCAAAATAAATCTGTAGTAATGAAGAAAACAAAAGCATGGAGCTCAGTGCACAACTCCAAACAATCAAGGGTAAGAGATATGAACAACGTAGGCGATGTGCGATCAGCAATGGGGATATGCGTTATCAACAGAACAGACAAAAGACAGTGCACTGAACATACCTCTAGCACAGGTATACGAATGAATAAAGAGGAGTAATTCAGTGCATACTACAGCCCGTAGGTCTCACCTGGGCTTGTTCCGCATGTTCGGGACTTAAGAGAATCATATGTTTTCCCAGGCTGTCAAACAACTGTTGTAATTCGGACAGCTTATCGAGAAGTTCCGTGTTGGTTGGCTGATGATCAACCGCGGTCACGTCGTGTGAAGCAACCTGAGACTTGGAACTGAGCACAGTTTGTTGTCGATTCGCGGCCAGACTTGCTCGGTAGGGCGTTCTGTAAATTGTTGTGAGAAGCAGACTCAAGTCCCAGAAAAGAGTAGCACAAATTTAATTTACTGCTTAAATCTGTGTAAGTCACCGCACATACACGCTGGCTATCCATAGACCTTAAAAACGTGAAACACAACATTGGAGAACGTAAATGGAATAGAGTATGGACGTAACAGCCTAAGGTTGAGTTATATTTACATACTGCAAAAGGCAGTTTGCATTTGTACATGTGCACTGATTTATTAACTCGCCGCTTCCCGCACTACCGTCAAGCAGCCTCGGCCATCACACTCTCCATATGGTCCCAAACCAAACATGTGTGTATGTAAAACCCTAAGCAGTTATCGTCAACTCACTGAACGCCTTACGAGATTCAGGGACAAGAGGTGGAAAAAGCAAAGTGGGTTGACGCACAGCTATGTTGACCGCCGACAGCATAAGCAGCTATACGATTCGCTTAGGGCGATTTTTGACCCACCCGTCCAGTCTACAAAGCTCTTGTAGACGGGGACCTTGATGTGTTGTGCACACAACCAGAAAACACCATGAAAGTCTGGCATGATCACTTTGTCAGTCTACTGGATCGGCTAGTCAACATTAACTCGATAGAGGTGAGGAACCAGTCAGGGTGAGCCACCAAATGAACACTTGCCCTATATTGCTATCTGACAAAAAACTGAGAAATGGAAAAGCGGCCAGTGAAAGGTTGCTGGAGAAAACTTGTAGTATAGCGGCCCAGTTTTGGAACGTCTTTGTTCAAGTTGTCTGGCTTCACTTAATGAAAGGAAACGGTTCGCATGAGTTCACATATGCTCTCCTCGTATCTGCTTAAAGGTAAGGGTAGCAGGCAAAGCACACTTAACGGAGCACAAGGTTGCAGAGTCCGGGAGATTTTAGCAAGAATTTTTCGCAACCGACGTAGTGCCCAAATCTTGGGGACAAGTGCTTCTGGGTAGTGTGGATTCGTAGAGAGGCATATGCCGCTCGTCAGCTCTATGAAAAATACCATGAATGCAAGCACCTACTGTACGTGTTTACTGAAAGTTTCGCTAAGGCGTTCGATTCCGTAAATCGAAAGATAATGTGCAGGGTACTTGGTGAGTTTGGATGCCCAGGTAGGTTCGTCAACTTGATTAAAATCCTCCATGTGAGTACGAAGGCCAAGGTGTGGTCCTGTAGAGTAGCCCATGATGAATTTGGCAGTGTTACTCCAGTAAAGCAAGATGATGTCTTAACTCCAATCCTGTGTAGCTTGTAGCTGATCACAGTGCTAACTGCCGCTACTCAGAACTCGGAGAGCGGCACTCAAACAGAATGCCAAACGGATGGTCGTCTACCCAATAGTCGACCCTTCAATGCTATGTTCCTGTTACGCGATGATTACCCTGATGTTATTTTCCGCAGTGGGCTATTTCCACAGAGTGAAGGAGTGCAACAAACGATCGCAGCTTTTCAGGCTGCTGCAGTCAAATTTCGTTCGAACAGGAACACAAGTAGGACACTACCTTCCCATCAGCCCGCTCCGGGATAAGTTTAGGATTAGAATCAATAGGGGCACTGTGAATGGTTTCACAGATTTTTGTGAATTAGGTAACAACCTGTCAGCAGATGTCTTCAGGGATCGTGAATTACAAGCTGGCGTAGATAAAGCCAGTCCTACTTTCAAGTGTCCTAACGGATGTCTCAAAAAAAAATCGCAGCCTGAGAATAAAGAGAAAACTGCACTGCTACAAAGTCATGACACTGTAAGCGCCGTTGTGCAACAATGTAACTCGAGCAATTTATCAACAAAATGTTCAGGATTAGGTCATTATCGTATGCCAAGTCTAAAGTGCAATCTTGGAATTATGTGATCGGACATGGTACCGAACACCTAGGTAGCTCACAGAGCAGCAATGGACGGGATTGAGCTAATAGTGATTCCAAACCAAATTCACCGGCTAGGACACATCCGTCGGATGAGTGAAACAGCAAAACATCTGTTGCATAGGCAAGTAAAAACAGGTAAGTGAAATTATGACCATCAAAAACTACGATAAATGTTTCGCGTTGCAAATCATAGGGAGAAGGTGCTTTGAATTGGACCGCCAGGTGTGCGATCAGAAAGGGTGGCCGGAAGTTCAATAAACAACAGTCGTGTGGTACACAAAGAGAGTACTGACGCTTTAGACCATGGACACGTAACTATGTTGACCATCTCAGACTGAAAAGCCATCAACGGATACAGAACAAACCGTCAACAAGGAGGTAGGCAGCATGCTAGGTGCAGGTGAGTTAAGTCAATCATACTGTTTTGATCGTACCAATCTACGATCCACGTTGTTCAGTAGACCACCCTTTCTGCCTTTCAGAAACCTGAGTCATGATGATCTACCACCGTTTTCCCCATAAGCTTTGTTGATGTATTGTAACCTGCTCGGTTTCCCAGACGAAGGTTGAATCTATTTGTTTTCCCACCAATATATAGAATGGACTAATATGCAATTGCATACTGAAACACTTCGTTTCATATACTTATAAAGCATTTTACCAACATAAAACTTACGGCTGGAGCCTCATTACTTCTCAATTCGAAAGAATAGGGTGTCCCACCATAGCAGCTTATCATCTGTTCAACTGGCATTTGCCTATGTGCTTCTCGGACTTGTCTTTTCGGGTTAACACTGAATACGGGGTTTGTAAGCGGAACCAAGACCTGTGTCGTGCAAACCACATGTAGTGACGTTTGTGCGTGAGTCATTGCGATAGGCTAACTGAGAAACAGATACCGTCAGCTTTATCTGTACAGGCTAGTTGGTTATGGGCAGGCAGGTCAATGTGAAACACAAGCAATCAAGACAACTATTTCCCCACCATGCAATGGTCCAGTTAGCCGTTTGCCGTAGTCCCGATGTAACCGAATTATTTCCTTAAAGATCAACGAGCACAGTTGATAACTAACGTGATCCAAGGACGGAGCAGTCCACGAATTTAGTTTCGTTTGCATTCAATATCACTTTTCATGAAATATGATTTTCAAACTGGAAATAATACTGAATTCCAAAAACAATGTGCAGTATCTATGGGCTGAATTAGAAGATAGAGTTGGAATGGACATAGGAAAGACAGAACATCAATGTACGCGCGAATGGAATTCACTCTGTAACGCTTCAGTTAGCCGGTACACCAGAACAATGTTTACTGCTCTGTAACACAACCACGTCCGGAGTCGAATAGGCCAGTTGCATAGAGAGGGTGGAATACTGAAAACAGATCGACCGAACAGAAGTGGCCACCGTTAGCGCATGTCCAGTAGATGTCATTAGTTAGTGGAACATTCGCCGGTCTCCCACTAAAAAATACGAACACCAGGCCGGCTTACCCCGAAACAACCGCCGCACCAAGATTTGCAACAGACGTTCCCAGACCTGCGGCTAGCGCCGCCGCTGCTTGGCCGCTGGTAAGCTTTCGCAACAAAACTAGTCCTGGGGTGAAGGTATAACCGACAAACGGGAGATTGCGCACACAATCCGAACCTTCCCACTCGATGTCTTCAATTTCCTCAATCTCCTCATGTAAAGACAAGGCCGCTGCTTCCCGAATCGCCTTCACTTTGGCCTCCCGTTCCGAGTATGGATGGATGCTCTCTGACGGCGCGGGTGACTCACAATGTGGGTCAGTATTTTCATCAGTCACCTTCCCAACGAAGTGAGGTGAGGACGGGCTGGTATTGACAAACTGTACGCCAGGTAACACGGTGTCATTGTGGCTAGAAGCACAGGAAACGTCATTTAAAGCCGAACGGTACAACGAACCGGGAACGGATTCCTTGCTTCGTATAGGCGAGAACGTCTGGTTCGTAGACACGTCCATGATGGCCTCATCACGTGTACGAACGCCACCCCCGGAAAAATTGGACACATCGTCCAACTCACCCACCGGAGGAAGATACGGAGGAGTTGCTGCGGTAACAAAGCGATAAGCAATTCCAAGTTAAATCGGAGTAAAAAAAAAGGCAGGACGAAAACGAATCTGGCAATAAGTGGCCTCTTCAGTATCCCGTATATACTTGTGTACTCCTGCACCATATGATCACAACTCATTCAGGAAACCACCCGAAGGTGACATACGAAAGAACTTTAGTGGTAATAG
Source organism: Paragonimus westermani (assembly GCA_008508345.1). Taxonomy (NCBI): domain Eukaryota; kingdom Metazoa; phylum Platyhelminthes; class Trematoda; order Plagiorchiida; family Troglotrematidae; genus Paragonimus; species Paragonimus westermani. Next base: position 36,530 of record QNGE01001830.1, read on the forward strand.
GCTGTGTTTTAACGGACGAAAACACCAAAATTCAACTCACTCTGGCGTAGCGAGGCGAAATCGATGTTTCGGAAAAATGAATGCTGAACTAGGCTTTCATACGTCAGTCGTTTCGATGGAGAAGTAATCAGCGACCGAATCAGCTGTACTGCATCATCCGGAATGTGCACAGTGGTTGGGAATGTGAGTGTTCGCTGGTCAGAAGTTAAAGAAAGTTACAAAAGAACAGATGAACGCTATTTACCTTGTAGTCCATAATTTTTTGCATCATAGCATCTTCGTCTTCGTCGTAGAATGGGGTGTGACTGTAGAACAACTCGTACAACAATACACCGATTGCCCAGTAGTCGTATTCCGGTCCGACTAGCAGTGGTTCTTCGTTGTGTCGCCCCCGTTGACGAAGTAGTTCAATGTTCAAATACTCCTTAGTACCAACCATGGTAGGACAGACGCACTGGGAAGAGAGATAATTGGTCAGGTAGACAGCACTGCTCAAAGCAGAAGTAGATAGTAGTTCACGATAAAACGTTGATAATTGTCCATAGCGGTACATACTTGAAACGGTGACATTATCAGTCGTGTCCATTATCAAAAATAAGTTGTGCCGAACTGACCTGAATGCATTAGGGTAGTAAACCATTGCGTGATACCTGCTTCCAAACTAGTCTATCACAATGGCTGAAGCCAAATTCGCTTAAGAGATACCACTTGCGGTTCCATTCACACAGCACGTATCTAGTGCAAACCCGGAGTAACAGGACTAAGGGAGCGTGTGGATAGACGTCTTTGCGGTCCAGCTAGCCAACATTGATAAGCTAAATGATAGGTTAGTAGGAAATTGGGGACCATTACTTCTGGGGGAAAAATAGAGGTCCCAATGGCAAAAGATTTAAGCTGGGAGAAAGACAATGAAAATGAGACAAGCATTTCCGTATAGGAAAATTTATTGGCACATTCCAGACAGACTAGGAAGAAAACCGAGGAGTCAAGAGTGGGCTGAGAACCAAAAACCAAACCTTCAATATACAATGCACCAACAAGGTCAAAGAAAAGATAGGTCATCATGATCCAGGTTTCTGAAAAGGACAGTGAATGATTTAACAAACAAGGGCCGTTGGTTGTTAAAGACAAAGGAACACATGAGTGACTTGACTGACTCGCACCCGATTCGCTCCTTGTTTCTGATTTGGTCGTGTGCTACGAGTACGGATGAGCAGTAGGGGATTTTGGTTTTCATGTGCATTAAAAATCACAGCCGTCGCATTTTCATAGACTTTCTAGTCGCCCTCCTTCGAAAAGGAGTACAAGACTCGAGTTTCCTTCTTGTTGGAGCTCATCATCATCCTTGCCACGACCCGGACAAGAACTCCGGCTGTGTTTTTAAGAGACAACCATGTTGACCACTGCACCGTTGACCTCATATTAGATAGGACTGTATCACTATATGTAAACGCCCAGCCACATTTATTTGCAATTAATGCTCTGATAACCCGATCGCCTAAAGAGGAAACAGTAATTGTCCTGTTAAAGCCAGCTGATGACCCTTCAGCTAAAACTTCTCACCAAGTTGAAATCACAGAAATCACTAACTTAATGAGCGATACTTTGATTGCTGATGAGTGGTGAAGAAGTTTTGTTATTATATAAACTGAGTACGTTCATGACTAACCAATCGGAGACGACCAGCACACTTGCAGCCGTATAAATCGCATTGTCAGATGGCCACGTCATCACCACCTTTAGTTCCCTTGCATGCCGCTAGACGCGAAAGACTTACTTAAATAATATCCTGACATTAAAGCTTCTGGCCTTCAGAAATTCCCCTACATTCTTTTGAGTTGCCTGTACAACAGCTGCTCAGGAATCCATCTTTCAGTCATCCTACGAACGTGTCGCAGTCAACGAAGCTGGCTGAGCATCAGTATGATTTTAATCTCATCCATGTCTGCCCATCGGAGTACCTCAGTGCTCAGGGCCACATCTGATCACCGAACATATAAGATGCGTCTTTGACAGCGTAGATGGAGTCGACTCAGATACCGTACATTCCGCTGGTACGATGTCCAGGTTTCACTGTTGCACAATAGTGCGGTAAAAGGAGAGGTCCGTTGTCACTTTGGGGTACGTCTTTCGAGACGCTCGGAAGCAAGGCTCCCCTCATCCACACGAGCTTGCAACTCGCGGTCCCTGAAAAAATCTGTCGACAGGTTGTTACCTAAGTCATAAAAGTCTGCGCACCTATTCATAACGTTTCCACTGATTCTGATCTCAGGTGCAGGTACATCACCCCTTCCCGTAGCAAGCTGAACGAAGGGCAATATCATGCCCGTGTTCATGTTCAGACCAAACTACATTATCGCGACCACAAAAATCGTGGCCAGCCACTACAGTTCTTCAATGTGCGGAAATAGCGCACTGTCAACTGCAAAAAAACAGTATCGGCACGATCGGCACATGAAAGGATCGGAGTACCAAAATATCAACTAACCAATGCCTGATTGCATTGGTAACTGACGCGCATGTGTGTGTGAATTTTGTGCATCTGTTTCTAAAATTCCGGCATTAAGTCGATTTAGCACAGTTTTTGCTAGAACCTATCCAACACATACCAGCTGATTACGTCCTGCCAACCGTCCGTCCCTTTCATGATACCCTCATCTTTGGATAGAGATACAACCAGAGCACCTTTGAACTGACATGGGACTGTTTCCTTATCTCAGATGGAGTGAATCAGCTGAAACGAAGCACGTTCCAAGACTGGGGTGCCACGCTTCAAAAGTCATCCTGGCAATCCATCTTCACGCGTAGTCTTTTCTTTTCACACTACACTAAAGGCACTCTACACCTCTGCTAATCCCATGGTGGAAGAGTGCGGTCCTTTGATGCTGATTTGTGGCAGCTCATTCAATGTCACCCAATCAATGATAGTTACCGAATTGTGTCAGATCCTTCTAAAGCCTCCCAGTTGTGTGCACGCGACGCTAGGGTCCCCGATTACTAGCGATTTGGTGCACAGTAGGGGTGGGTCAAAAATCACCTCAGGCAAATCAAAAAAAGCTCAACTTTGTCGGTAATCAGTGCAACCGTGCATCAAGTCATTTTGAATTCTCTATTCCGACTCCATGAGTTTTTCCGGCGAGTGCTCTGAGGTGGAGCTCTTTTGTCTTCATTAGTTGGGTCCCGTGTGGATGCAGTGAAACCCTCATTCTCGTATTGTGTCACGCCCGAACTAACTGCATCGTTGTCGTCGAACCATCCCGGAAGTTTCTACCAAAGAATATCCAACTCCACGATGTAACACGCAATCAGATGTGGTGGATTCGGGAGTGTCGTCAAGACAAATGGCAGCCGCAAGCTGAAACATCGATCAGTCCTCGTTGCTCTCCGGATGATCTACAATAAACGGGCTTGTAGACATCAATAAACGGCTTGGTTTTGACTAACTTATGATCCGTGCCACAATTAGTCCCGCATCAATCGTGGGGTAAGTTCCTCAAGAATGTCACTTCACTGAGCGACTGGGTAAACAAGTGAATGGTGTTTCCCGCTTCCTAAATGAGTCCAGGTAGAGGGCTCTGGCTTCCAGGTAAGTAGCACAGAGATGGAGCAGACGGTCAATGTTCTGATTGAATGAAACAAAGCTATTGGGTTCGAGGACTCCCGGGCAAGCTGTTGAGTTACGCCCAATCCACGTATCGAAGTCGCTCGGAAGAGAAAGGCAGTTCCTCACCGGTGTCCAGCGGATTGCGGCAGGTAGGTGATCATAGAAGTGACCCTTCGTATAACTAGTGTGACGTATGGTTGGACTGTGAACACTAAGGAAACTGGAAAAATTACCTTGACCAAGTCGCAAATGTATGGCCGTGGTTCGAGGATTGATGCGGTTTGCTTATCATTAATGAACTGATGCGGTCAGCGAACACCAAACAGACTCTCCGTTACCGAACACCTTCCGCCGGATAACCTATCCAGTAGGTGTACCCAGCGCATGCTTTCCAGAGCTTACCTTGATCTACTAGCCTTGTCGAAGAGGCTCACAGTTCAATCACGATCAGTATCGCGTCGATCCAACAATGTAAGTACATCCCAAGTCAGAGGGAACAGCATCTTGAGCCCACAGGCATGTATCAGATTTACACGAGGGACCTCACCAGAAGTCTTTAACTTAACAGTGACCTGCAGGACAAAAAGAAACAGGGGTTTCTTGGGGGCATCCATTTGCAGACTGATACAAAAGCCCGATTTTCTTGGAGAGACACCACCCGAAGCCATTGACAAAATTCTGATTCATTTAGTGATGGAGTGTTAAAGTAACATGGAGGTAGATCACAATGAATAGGACACTAACTTCTCAGTTCGGTAGCCTCGGCATATGACCGGAGGTCATGGTCAGCCGTTGGGCGATTAGAGTGCCCTTTGTTTGGAGGTATCTTTTCTAACCACACGAGCACACATACAAAGTGAGTTTGGTAGAGTATCCAGAAGCTCACCTTGCCATCCGCATCGAGACGAATAGCCGAACCAAAGTCCAACAATTTCAGGTGACCACTGCGTTCGATCGCGAGATTTTCTGGTTTCAAGTCACTATAAAAAATGAAAATCAAAACGGACGTTTAGCGTGTAACGGGATGAGCAAACAAAGTGTCAGATGAATGACATCAGGTGGTAGTCACTACATAGGCCATACAATTAGTAGGTGTTGCTTGGGAATTTTCGAATCGGCGGGAAATATTTGAAATAGAATGAAATCAGAAGGCAGAGTGATACGATCGCATTACACTCGTGCGATGAAACAGTAAATAAAACCTTCAGAGAAGTAAGACAATTCCTAGCCAGCGCGTTAAGTGAATGGCTAGCAAGCCGGTAATCACTTGTATTGTAAGAGTTGGTCTGTAATTGTTCCCGTCAACAGGTAAGCAATGTCTGCCTTTGGAGTTTATCAACGTTACCATCTTAACAGTTGGTTCGGTATTCTGATCAAAGACAAAAACAAAAACTTGCACCAAGCCGCATACAGTGGTAGAGCTTGTCGTAGACGTTTCATCATACGGAAAGAAATGCCTGGACAGAGGAAAACAGTTCAACTTACCAATGAATATAACCCATGCGATGTAGGGAGTGAATTGCTTCAATCGCCTCTGCTGTGTAGAACGCTATCATTTCTGAATCCAATAGGTGGCCTACTCTGGAAAAAGAAGCACAAAATCGCACTAAACACAGAGCAAGGATAGGGCGCCTCAATAAACAGGCTACTAAACCGTAATAGTAGCTATGATCAATGGTTAGCATGAGCAAACGTAGATTCGATAAAATTGATCAAATTAGGTAAAACCGCCGACAGTCGGGTAGGAGGAACACTAAATGACGAAGCTCGTTCACTGATGCCATCGAAAATGATTAGCATTGCGCCGTCAACCACACGGAAATAAACGAACAGTAAGCAGAGTAACCACATCACCATCATCACAACAGCTATGAACCTACCGTGGCTAGCGCCAGCACTCACCTCAACAATGACGTCGAACATTCTAGAAGAAACGTTGCTAAAATGTGATGCGGTAATAATAATAAAACGAAACACAACTGAAAGGAACAAGAAATGGCATAGACGCAAGTAGGCCACTGATTGCGACACACAGTCATCTCGGATAGCGTTTCTAACCTGCAGCTTGAATGATCATGAGGATCCCGGTCACACAGGCGACGTCTACCCATCTTGCTCAACGAAGTGGTCAGGGGCTTCATACACGGTGACCACATTGTTGCCCAATCACCACGCGGTTCTACTCAACTGTATGCGATCACAATAAGTAATGCCTGCCACGATAAACGATCAACTGATACGCGGCGCGGTACGCGACTCAACCATCGCAAGCTGTGCAACCTGAGTCATCAACATCATCATAATAGTCACGAGCCTGACTAAAGGTACTGTGGCTCAGGTCGCCGCTCACCTCAACAGTGACATGGAATATCCCAGAAAGAAACCTTACTAAGAAGGTCAACAAAGATTAAAGAAGACTAAGCGGAAGAACTAGAAATGGTATGGATACAGGTACGCCATTGACTGCGACACACCGCCATCTCGGATAGCGTCTCTAACCAACGGTTTGAGTGATCACGAGGACCCCA
>QNGE01001830.1:54903-141227 GCA_008508345.1 Paragonimus westermani
CTGTTGTCTCGCAGGTCAGACTTTTGAGTCAGAGGCTCGGGGTGGGGTCCCTCAAGTCAACCCCCTTCCGCGGCATAAACGACCGGGAAGTATCAGAAGTTATCGTTCTCTCAACAGTGACATTACTAACGTTAGTGCTTAACTCAAGTTGAGCAGAGTATACCCCTAGCTAAGAATACAGGGCTTGATTAAAGAGCAAAAACATAACAGGATAAAACGCAACGTAAACAAGCACTTACTTAATCAAAACGAGCACTGGTCGAATATAAACAAGAGAGAATTTGGGGGACCATTGAGGGTTGACGGCATTCTTGATCATCTGCACCCACCAAATAACAGTGGTTAGATTATAGTTTAGCAAATAATAGCCTAATTTCGCAACACGACGAGTGCGTAGCGTTTTTGTGAGACCGGAGGGCTAGCAAACCTTACTCTAAAATAAAATAAACCGATATCAGAGAGACGATGTAAATTACCGCCAACTCATTCAAAGGGACCAATAAAATTGGGGGAATCATGTGAGAAAATGCCTAATCATTAGTCGAGATATCAATGTGAAACTGAGCAGGTAAAAGAAATGTGTGGTTTTTATTATGTGCACCATACTGTAGGTTTGTCATGCAACAATCCAAACAGACAGAACACACCGGAGGCAGCCGGAATTCAAAAGCGTGACAGTGGAAACGGTAATCGACGACACTTTTGCCGACCTGTCAGGAGCATAAATAAACGTTATGTGAGAGTGTAAGTAAATATTACTTGTTTCAGCACACAAATGAACAGACACTCAGCACGTTTACGTAAAGTATACGTTCGAAACTTGCCCAGATACAAGCTGTTGTGTAACAACTAAAAGGATGGTAACAGAAAATTATCATCTGCATGTTGCCAGTGACGTAGAAATAACAAAGCACAGGTTATCATAACTTAGATTAATTATCAAACCTAACGCGGACTGGTCAAAACAAATGCACACAATTACCAGACTGCATATTTCACCACACATACCACGTTTACGAAAGAAATCGGCCGCCAAAATGGTAGACGAACGATCATAACCGTCGGTTTCCCCTTGATCTTCTTCGCTTTCTTTGCAATCGTAATACACTTGATCCACCAAATTGCCCATGGCAAATAAACAATCCAAAAGACCGTCCACGGACAACAGACATGGGTCTGGGTCAATCGGTTGATTGCGTTTACGCATGGACAAACGAAAGTTAGGGACAGGACGCTTGTTGTCCACACAACTGAAGGGTAACCGAATGCCCAAGCTAGGTGTGAACAGAAGCGCAGGACGTGTTAGAAGTTCAAACAGACGACTAGTGCGTTGCGACGTCCACACAGTACGTTTTGGGGTCATCGCATGCACCGAAATATGACCCAGGCTGTGTCGTAAGGAAGTTGCGCGGCCGTTGACCAGTTTTGCTCCATGCAAAGGAGCTGTCGCACACACGAGTGTATCATCAATCTTGAGGTTTCCCTGAGATCCAGGAGAATCAAATTCCGTGATGGAACGACATGGCGTGGAGGCTATCGAAGGATGTGAAGCCGGTAAGAGGAAGGCACTCCCTTCTTTGATTGGAGAGACCATGTAGCAAACTGGAAAACAAATTTAGAAAACAGCATTCGACGTAAAAAAACCAAATCAGCGGAAGCTTTTCAGACTAATTACAAAGATAATTCTTTTGGGAACATGTACGTTTAACTAGTTTTTCAGAATTGTTGTGAAAAAACAGGACAGAGAGGGCCTGTACTCAAAGTCCTAAACAAGTCATAGCAGTTTGCTCAATTTTTCAGCCTCATATCAGTCCCACAATTTTTAACATAACCAATATGTAAGTGAACTAAGGGACTTAGCCTCATCCAGATTTTCATTCAAAAAGCAGAACAGACCCATAGCCCACTAATGAATGGTAAAACGGAGGAAAACTATACGTGGGACTTCCTATGAAGTATTGAACGATTAGCGAAACATAAAATGGCGGAAACCATCATTAAGGCAAATGATTAGGTCTCGCATTCAACACACCATCACAGACAGCAATACATCAAAGGTTCTCACTGATGCTTGATTGCCACACAGCCATGAAAAAGGTAAACCCGGTACAGAAAGAGAGAGCAGATGGAAAAGGGACATGATTACAAAAAACGCCACTTCTACATTCAGACATTCAACATCAAGGTGCTTACATTTCACAAACAAATAATCGAACTACAAGTGAAAGTATAGTATCGTCAGCTTCCTTACGGCTTTTACTACCTCACTTCATTAAACGCCCTTACTTTGCAGATAATTCAGCCAAACGAAAACATTCACGTCACTGAACTCTATTAGCCGCCATCTAATCTGACGACTTCAGTCACCGATCCTGAGTCGCGAGGGCCGCAGACCGGGAAACGAACCCGGTCTACAAGGACCAACCCCTTCGTGAACGATTTCATTTCCCTACGATAGGTCTTCATCTGCTCACCTCGCACCTTGCACCAGTCGGCCACAATGCCGGCAGAGTGCTCGGTGTGGCAGACGACTGGCTGGCATCCTTAGTACATGGCTTAACCATCCAAGTTTGTGAAAATGTGAGGATGGAACAAGAGTTCGGTGGACAATTACTACCAAACACCCGCTTCCTAACCTACTGGTTACCTACTCCCTGATGCCGCCTGATATGACCAACTGAGCGCAGATATCGGTAGTCAGATTCCTCGAGGTGGTTCACGTCTTCTACGCTGAGCAATCATGTTTCGCTGCCGTGAAATAATACAGCACTCACTGTCGCCTTAAATATGCGATCGTTAGGCATCAGAGAGATACACCTCCATCGTCACGAGTGCTCCAAATTAGCGGACATTGTCCTAACCTTATAGATTCGCGCTTCTGCCTCATTCCGCCGTCGCTGTGATTCCCCTGGTACACAAATCGGCCAACGACCTTCGCAACTTCGTGATCTAACATTAAATCTGCGCAATCACAGCAATCTTGCAGAATCACATTGCACTTTGAGGCTGTGAAGCGCATTCCGAACTGCTTAACATAGTACGAGATAGCATTTAGCGTTGTTTGTGCTGACTGAAAGTTGTCCAGCATCAACATCTTGTCGTCAGCATAATCAAGTTCAATCGGTCTCCCACCAGGTAGGAGGTCCAGGCCGGCATCTTGTGTGCCGCAGACAGTCCTCCATTATTTCGGTTGTGTAAAAATTAAACAAAACTGATGAAAGTGGACAGCCTTGACGTAAGCCACAGCTGGTGCTGACAGTATCAGACAGTTCAACGTGAACCCTAACCTGAGCAGAAGTATGGGAATAAAGCACCGACAGTATGTTCACATACTTGATCCAGAATTTGACGAAGAGTAAAAATGTGATCCATACATCCCAACCCTGGGCGAAACTCTGACTGCTCTCCCCCAATGTTTGTCTCCCGAGCTGCAATGAGTCGACGAGGTATAGTAGATGCCAGAACCCTAGTGATGACTGGGGTCAAACTAATTCCCCCATAGTTTTCGCAAGAACTCTTAATACCTTCCTTGAATATGGGAACTATTGCCGAGTGATCCCAGCACGAACGAATGATCTCCGTCATCCACGCAATTTGAAACAACTGAGTCAAGGCCTACACTAACGTCTCCCCACCTCCTTTGAAAACTGTCGCTACGAAATCATCTGGACCAGCAGCCGCATTACGCTTGGGAGCTGGAATGCAATTGCGGACCTCAGTCTTAGGAAGTGCCTCCAACTCGCCCGACCAAGTTTGTGACGGCAACACAGTGGGAGCAAGAGGCTAGTTGAACTGACTCTCAGTGTTCCGCACACCATTCTTACTTCCTCCACTTATTATGGATGAGTGTGCCATCTGCATCACTGATAGCTTCATTGACAGCCGATCGCCTCGTAACAGTTGCACAGATAAGCTTCAACCATTTGCCGATGTTCCCTGAAACAAAGGCGGTCTTCATCTCCTAAACTTTCCCCACTCGTGGTCAGCCTGTAGGCTACGTTTCAGTTTCCTATGGATATCTTTTCTAAACTTGTTAACTGAACAGCCAGCAGGAACGTTCCGTCTGGCATCTAACGTCTCCAGGGATTCCTCTGAGATCTACTGCTTGTTCAACCCATGTACCCTCGTACCGCATACTACAGTAGCTGCTTCATAAATTGCCTGTAAGATTTGGGTCCAGCAGCTATTAAGATCCTCGAATTGAGGAATACTAGGGCAGATTTCTAAGCTGGTTTGACACTTATGCTTTACTGGTAGTACAACCAGTTTCGCAACAGCCAGTGGTTGTTGTCAGTGGGGTCGTTGTCCAGCAAGAGTAAGAGCGAAACGGCGAATTACCCAAACGACCTGAATCCAAGTGCGTACTCCAATAAGGAAGACAGCCTTGAGTTGAACCACACTACCTGTAACTAACAGCTATATGGTCTATCTGAGACCACGCTTGATTCGGAGAAGGCGAACATCAAGTACATTAATTATGTTCACGATGCCTAAAACTAGTGCTGGTTAAAAACGGTTTGTACTCAGCGCACGACTGCAACAATCACCCGCCATTATCCGAGTGATATGACGCTATCCCAAACCAGCCACTTAAACAAGATTCGGCCTCACCAAGGTGGCCGACTTGCGCATTCATATATCCGGTCAAAATGATTATATCAGAGCCATGTGTCGACCGAAGGAAAGTGGCCAAAGTAAAACGCGTGCTGAACGCCAGTGTCACTAGTCAGTTGGGACGTAAGCAAACACAATGAAAAGATTTCTGAAGTTTTCGCGCCTAGAGTTGGTCTTTGCGGAACCTGCCAAGCGGGCGGTATAAAGTTTACCGTTAGCAACAATCTAATCTACTAATGCGCCTGCGGTCGTAGTGCTGAGGACTATACATACGTCAGCCTCACCATTAACGGCGGTGTCACCTCCCCCTGAGAGAGGAAGGCAACGAACACAAAGACAGCGAGCAGTATCTCGATCACGAACGGAACGCGACGATAACGCAAAACGGTACGAAATCAGAACGCAAGCATCGAAACCTAAGTTAAATCCTTCAACAAGAAAGGAAAAAGACGGCCTTCAAGCTTTATTTGCTGCTCAGCCCGAAGACGAAACAGTGGTGCATAGTGGCTATATTAATAGGTTTTCAGCAGCTTTGAGCCGAGGCAACTCGACGGACCAATCAGAGACAATTGCGGTACTCGGATGTTCGAGAATATTGGCGAGCATTCGATCTCTCAAATTTGAAAAAGCCATTTTTCTTGACAAATAGGGCAAATTCTTGGGGAAAAGTACCTTTTCCCAACAGGCAGCCTTGTAATCACCTGAAGTGTATGACCAGTATCCGGTGGACAATGCCAATGCTGTTAGTTTTATACGGTGAGTACTTGACTGGATTCTAGTTCCTGAAATGCAGCAGACACCGACATTCAACGAGTCCAACGTTCGTGTGCGATCGGCCTGTTGACCTATCTGTTTTGGAATGCGAACTTTAAGAGCACCTATATTAAGTCGCATTCTAGGTCTACCCAAGGGACAAAAGAAGCCTGAAGCTGAGTGGTAAAAAATGGGACTTAGCGACACGGTGTTACTATGATTAGCCATATCTGTTATGGGATCTGCACAGTAATTACTGGAAGTAGAGGTCAGAAAGAGCCTAAGAGATGTTTGATGGAATAATGGGGGAGGGATCAGCAGTAGCACGTTTTCGTCCACCTCGCCTGCTGTATGCAACAGATGGGGTGATCAGGTTTATACTGCGAGACGTCCGGTGCAGTATGTAAATGCTAGTGCTACGAATTTCCACGGTCTTCACTCAGGAGCGTTCAGTCAACACAAGACAAACCCATGTTGAGATGATGACGCCTTACTCTCACTTGCAGCTCGGTTGTGTTGTTTGCAAGGTGTAGGCACCTTGATGCTGAATGTTTGAATAGGGACGTAGTCATTTTCAGTAGTTAGGTCCCTTCCCGTCCCCTTCTTTTTCCTTCTCTCTTTCTATATAGGGTTTGCTGTTTCTTCATGGTTGTGTGGCAGTTAAGCATTAGTGTTAACCACTGATGTATTGCTGTCTATGATGATGATGTTGTTGTTGTTGAGATTAATGATCCTGATCGGATGCGGCAGCCTGATGATGAATCAATCGCATAAAGAGAATTGCTGCCCAAGCTGTTAGTGTGCACGCATCGAGCACTTCATATCGAGTGTCGTTATCTGAAGATCTAATTGTCAAGGGGTACAAGTATCACATATGACGCCCATTTGTATGGATGCCCAATCGTATCTCGCGCATACTTTGTCCAAAAGAGCCCCATAAGCACATGCTCGTTGCAAATGAGAAAAATGATGGCTGGAAAACTAGTGCCGTTGTTTCAGAGGTTCCCCCAAGCACTGCCAACTGACGAGTTTCTCATGAATTATAGGCATATACGAGTCTAAAATATGCATAAGTCTTCAATCAACAGTGTGGGTGAGTTAAGATTCATCTGCCAGCTCGGACATTCCGTTATTGTGATTGAAAGCAGAATGTGGAGGGGACCTCTCTCGTAGAATTATTGGGAACCACTTAGACGAGAGATCAGTAACAGGGATGAAATCGCGTTTGATTTCTGAAACTGAGAATATCGAGTCAAACAAAGAACGGAGAAAATGGTTCGTGCAAAACGTCCAGCCGCGAGAAAGCGCCTCAACCAAACGTATAAAAATAGGACGTGCTATGCATAACTATTTCTAATTTCCCAGATAATTTCAGTCCGTTCTGCAATCGTACTCACCAGATGGCAGCACGCGGATAAAATCAGCCAACAAATTTTGCCGGCAGCAAGAAACAACGTTCGCACCCTCAGTAATATTGTAGAAAGCTTCCTGACGTATTCAATCAGACGTGGCTTATACACTGGAACCTGTCAAACCTAGCTGCGTACGATGTCAGGTGGCTAAGTAGATCATGAAAGATGGCAACACCCATAAACAGTGCGCACTATGACACGAGCCCAAAGTCTGTTCGAAGATCCAGAATAAATAGATGAAAAGCTCATACGACTGCAGCCACACTGTGGTTCCATGTACAATCGAAGAGCGCAGTGAACTACCAAGTGAAACAGCTGGTGCAATAAAGGTGTGAACTCATAGTTGTGTGATTCCTTCGATTTGCTTTCCTAGCGTGAGTGGCCTTTCAGGGTTACGGCGTAGTCAGTTAAAGAGAACAGAAAAGTGGCAACAGCCATGAGCTGTCAGAAGATGAAAAACGGGCTTTGCTTTTATCTCTTGGACCCATGTCTGCTGACCCAGATCTCAAGCAGATGATGGAGTCGCAGATCCGATTGATGGAAATGCTAGCCACCCGTTGGGCCACGCTTGGACCGTCCACTTCTGTTGATGCAATAGCGAAACAGTTGTTGAAGTATGGGCCTGGAACCTGTGTTAGCTCATTCGTCGGAATGAGGACATGATGAACCGTGCAAAGTTTGTGGCCCACAAGAGGTTCGGCTGGTGATCAGCCGTCGGGAGTTGCAAGGTTGGGGATTGTGCGGTAGACGAACAAGAAATCCTGTAGCACCTCGTCTGTGGTTCCCTCCCCGAGAGATTTGAGGAGCGCCCGTTTGAAGCTGTCAATGAAAAGCTCGGTGTGGCCCTTGGACTGTGTGTGATAGGGCGGGGAACGAGTGTGCTGCATGAGTGAATGGCGGCAGAAATTCTCGAAGTTTGATGACGTGAATTTTGTTCCACTGTCTGACCGAAAATGCGACGCAGGGCAACGATCGTATTGAGGGATTTCGCCGGAGAAAGTACGACTATTTCAAGCCACTTGGAGTATGCATCGACCAAGACGAGGTAGGCTACCCTATCGATGGGACCAGCGGGGTCCAAGTGGAAGCGCGACCATGGGCCTCTGGGTGCTTGCCACAGTAAGGGATCCTGCCTCGTTGGTAGGTTGGCAACTTGATGACATCTTGAACATTGTTTCACCAGTTCCTCGACATCGTTGTCCATGTCGGGCCAATACGCGTAACCGCGGGCGATTGTCTTCATCCTGCTGGTACGGGGATGACCAGAATGGAACTGTCGCAGCGCCTGAAAGCAGAGAATGACTGGGATAACCACGTGATCGACAAGCATGGTGCAGGAGTCCACTACCGTCAACGATCCACGTCGACGGTAGATTTGGCTTATTCCAACCAGCTGGAGGAACCGTGGGCTATTTGGTCCAGACGAACGTCATGACCTGGGTCAGGTTCAGATCCAATCCTGCGGCGCGCCGGATGTAGAAAGCAGTCATGGGGATTGCACGTATAGCGTCTGCGAGCTGTCGGCGAACGTCGTTCTCCACTGCCAAAGTAGCAATGACGGCGTCTTCCTCGGGCACGTGCTGGTTGTCGACGATGCGTGACAGACCATCTGCTTGGCCGAACTGGTCAGTGCGACAGTATTTGATGTCAAAGTGGTGGCGCAGCAAAATTGTGGCCCATCTCTGCAGTCGGTTGGCAGAGTAAACGAGGATACCATTCTTCGATCCAAAAAAGGACGGTAGCCACTTATGGTCGGTTAGCAGCGAAAAGTGCCGAGACATCAAGGCTGCAATCACAAGTGGCAGAGTTGGATGTTAAGGCGTCAGTAGCAGGTCGGAGCTGAGCATCGTCTTCAGGTGGGGGAAGGAGCTCTCGCAATCGGGGGACCAGCACCTTGTAGTATCCCTCTGTAGCAGGTGATTAAACGGGGTCCAAACACCGTGTAACGTTGAAAGGAACGCATTGTAGTAGCTGATGAAGCCAAGCAACTATGAAGTGTGTGTACATCTTTGCGCACCGGCGTCTGTTGAGTTGCACGAATGTTCTCGGGATCTGGGTGGCGATTGGTGGCATCAAAAATGTAATCCAGATACTTGATGGACCGCAAAATCATTTGTCTATTTGCAAACGGAACCCGTACTCCTGGATTCGTTCGGGAATCGCGGTGATTCAGTTCCAGAGTTTACCGGTTGTTCGCCGCGTTATGATAATGTCATTGAGATAAGAGGCCGTACCCGGTAGGTCAGTAATCAGTACGTCGATTACTTGCTGAAAAATGGCGGACGCGGTTTTGACACCAAACGTACTGCAGAGGGCCTCGATGGGTGTTGATCGTGAGTAGTTCACGAGAGTCTGGTGCTACCTCGAGTCCAGTTGGGCAAAGCAGGTGCCGCCGTTGAACATAGTGAATATATCACCAAGCACTGGAAGCGGATAGCGGTTTGGTTCTAACGTGGCATTGAAGCCAGTTGATAAGTCACCACAGATCCAGGTGGATCCGTTAAAATTCTTCATCACGACGATGGGGGCGGCCGAAGCAGAATAGGAAACCGGTACCAAGACACCAAGCTGTTACAGTCGTCTGACTTCTTGGTCCACGTTCGGCTGGGCTGCCTAGGGAACCGACCGTTTGGGGGCGAAAGACCAGTTAACTGTCAGGGCAAAGCTGTGGCGTGGCCTGGATATAGGAGCAGAGATCCAGACTATCCTGGAACACGAGAACGTACTGTCGAACGATGTCGTCGGACAGCCTCTGGGGTGCAGCAGGAGACCGCGTCTGGTTGCAGATGGCCCGGATTGGGACATCAAGAAGGCCAAGTGGTTCGAACCAATCAAGTCCGAGAAGGTCGAGACCAGAGTTAGAGACGTAGCACTTCCCTTCGATGTTGGTGCCGAGTAATGACACCGAACAGTGCAGTCTTCCAGTCAATGACACTTAGCCACCACAAGCACTGGCTGTCATCTGGGATGATTGGTGGAGAGAAGGGCTGCCCAGGCGTCGCCGGAGCTTCTCGGAAATGATCGCGATTTCTGAGGCAGTGTCCAACTGCAGGCGAGCCAAACGACCATTGATGTGGATGGACACGAACCTTCGGCGCTCGGGACATTGACGTGGAAAGTGTCCATCAGACTGTTAGATCTGTCAACTGCACGGGCTCCGGCTGTCTTCTTGAACTTGGAGGTCAACTTCGACTTGACCCTGTTCGTTGCTTGTGGCTGACAGGAACCGTGCTTGTGGCCAGCAGTGTGGCATCGCCGGCAACGGTGCGGTCGAAAAGTGCGAAATTTGTGGAAATGCCACGCGTCACAATAGCGACAAGCGGAAAATGGCTTCTTGGCATCAGCAGGAGTGGGTTTGGTGGACCGTTTAGGTGATTTCGGCTAAAAACTGGAAACGGCCTGAACTGCGCAGTGTGCCTCGTCCGGATGATGGATCATGGCCGAGCCGTGCTTGAGGTCAACCAACCACTCGCATTCGTCCACAATTTGTTCCAGCTTGGTGTATGGCCCCTTATCGATCTTGGCCAAAAGCCTGGTACGGAGGTCAGCATAGCTTGGTGATTGCAGGCCACAAATGAAGACCAGACACCGGAACTGGTCCTCCGTGAGCTAACCAAGCTTCAACCGTCCGCACTCCCAGTTGACGAGACCAGTATGGGTAACAAAGTCATCTACGTCTCGTTTGACCAACTGTAGGCACTGGAACTGCGAATTGAACAGAGATGAGGTATCCCCGAAGATCTTCGTCAACTCCTGGACTGTGTTCACAAAAGTCAGGGTTCGCGGTTCGGTGGGCAGTAGGTAGATGGTGTACCGGACGTGTTCCGCTGGGCCAAGTTTTCGGAGGAGTAGACGAACCTTCACCTTGTCATCTTGGGATGCTGGCTCAACGGTGAACGCGTCTTCATATCGCTTGTACCAGGCCTCGAAGGAGACACCAGCTTGGGGGTCACACAGGAAGTCGGAGGTATTCCTGGTCACGTGATCCACGGACGGTGGGTCGACAGAGGTGGACGGTCCAATCGTGGCAAAGTGGGTGGCTAGTATTTCCATCAACCGGATCTGTGACTTCATCATCTCCTTGAAATCTGAGTCAGCAGATGTGGTTCAAAGAAAGAAAAGAAAAGTAGAATTCCCGTCGCCATATATGTTATGACTCGCGGGTCAACGATAACGAGAGGAGGCTAGCGCACGCTTATGAGAATCACGCACACTTAGCACAGCTTCACAATACCCGAAAACCCAAGAAGAACACAGAAGACCGCGGCCTTTGGTTTGAGAGCAAATACATTCTCGACTAAAGGTCACGGTCTTCTGTGTTCTAGAGTTTTCGAGTATTGTGAGGCTCTGTGCTACATGTCCGTGATTTATACATTCCTGTGTTAGCCATTTCTCGTTATCGTTGTCCATCGGATCATAAGTCCTATTCAATTCTGCTGAATAGTGATGACGTTTGACAATCACGTTCCCATTTGTTTTGAGGTTGGGTTTAGGTTCCAGCGACAGAAAATACGCAAGTTCGACTCACTCCGGGAAAGACGAAAGTGTCGAGGAATAAAAGTGCCATTTTAAACTGTGGCAAGCCGTGCACGTGCTTAGAGCGTAGCGTAGGTGAAAATAAGAGAACGCAGAAAAAGCTACTTAGGACCGATAGCCGATTCGAATATCACGAGAATAGCGCTCTAGCAAAATCAGTAAAACGAAACGAGTAGGTGGTGTACATTCAACGACTGGTCAATTTAGGTAGTTCAATGTAAGCCATCAGTTGATCCATTTTTGTACTAAGTTCGACGTCCAAATTTTCACTGATCTGAAATGACCTGCTTCGTATTGATGTTTGATTTCAATTCGTTTACCGCCAATCGCAATGATCCGTTGGTACCACATTCATCGTATTTCTACGTCAGCCATGCGGAGTGGTTCGTCTAGTTTGGTGAAAACCATGCCCGGGTGGACATGTAAGAAGTTGCTATAGGTCTGATAACTATTGGCCCATGCATGAGGACCGCGACCAGCTGATTATTCCGGGTGTTTCAATCTTGGCGTCAGCTGTCGCAGTAGTCACTAGGCTATATCCCCCACAGATTGCGAAAAAACGGTTTGCCCGATAGTGAGAACGACGACCGACTCCCATGCTAATTTAATACACCCACAAACAGACGATCCAGTTGTTATGTGTTAGCACCGGGAGTGCAGGGTTGTCTGTGCCTGTGTTAAATGTATGATCTACAGACGAAATTGTGTTCGGCGCTCGCTATATACGTCCAAGCACTGCATGGACGAGGTGGTGATGACCCCTCCCCAACCTGCTTAAAAACTGGGTGAAGTTGGGTTAGCCTGGTCTACAGTCTGCACCTGTCGTGTGCATGGCCAATCAATCTGTACAAACCTGTCATTCGTGTTTACCAGTTTATCCATGTTCACGTCAGCCGTGCAATTTCATTCGTCATATGCAGTATGTCAGGATAGACCCATTAGGACATTTTAGATGGACACCAGGTCACTCGAAATTGAGGTATGCAAAAATTAAATTGGATTCACCAAAAATGGAAAAGGTACGGTGACCAGTGTCTAGATGCGATCGTGGAGGTGAATGAAACGTAATGTCACCAACCTGTTCATTAATGCTAATGGGGGTTCCAGATGAGGTGATAAGCAGGCAGATCAGTCTGATTACAGAAAACAATATTTCGGGCCACCAACATGTACTGAAACACACGGATAACTATGAGCAACCGGCGCATGCGGTAGCACAATCCTAAGATCAGTGATGCTGTGTGAAAAAACGTTCTTTACAGAATATTTCAAGAAAATAAGCCAACTACTTGCGTTATCGCCAGCAACAAAACAGACCGAGAATACACGTACCCCTTTAGAATTTCTAAGACTCAGAAAGCGTCTGCCTAGTGCCTAACAGTCTCCATCCGACGCCGAATGGTTCATTTAAAGATATGATATTTGGGACATGAGCTTTTTACACTTAGTATGCTAGCAGACAACGGGCACGGAAGTTCTTGCCTAGTCAACAGATATTATACAGACCATGGATAAGGAAATCCATGAAGCAGTGAGCCCAAGACACTGAGTGATGAAAAGCAAGTTACTCACCCCTTACACCACAAGGAATTTGCCGGTGTATAATATATGAGGCCATACATTAGGTGAATATTGTCAGATTATCACAATTTAGATGGAAACAGTCACGGGCAACCGGGACTCAAAACAACGACTCATTGTCATTACTACTTTCAGCCTTCAGCCCTACCAGTGGATACAATGGCTCGGGCTACCGATGGCCTTGAAAACAGTACGCAAAGTGGCAGAGTAGTGAGTACAAATGTATAGAAAATAACAGAGAAGACGGAGAACAAAACATTTCATGAGAAAGAATGAACAACTTTGTCGATGCAGACTTATCACTGACGGTAACAGTGCCATGTCCAAGTTCTACTACGTGATACTGAATGGACTGAAAGCCTATTCTAGTTATTATAGGTAGGTAGCTTATTATTAACTACTATCTCAATAACATCCTCTGGCCAACTTGCAATGAGGTTGATGAGGTACATGCCATTTTCGAAATTAAATATGCATTACATTTTCAAGACACACAAAACGGGTCTCGTCGGATAAACGACACAACAAAATGGCAGACAGTCACATGCGTTAAACCTAGACAAAAATAGTTTACAGTATTTCTAAGAGGCAACGTTGCAAAGACGATGATAATATGAAATGTATGCATGGTACCTACTTGGCTCCAATAACAAACCATTGATAGCACCATAGATAGCAACATACCAGTGGCGCATATTGGTACTTGATTCTCATACAACCACAAAACGGAACAAGCCCAAAGCAGGAGATGAAAAGCACGACGTGATGATCAAAGCTTAAAAAAAATTAGACATTTTTCGAATCTTAGTCAAGGGTCCCATAGCTGTGGATTTCGCTGATCCTTGCAGTTAGCCACGAAATCGAAGATCAATAAAAGTGTACGCAAACAATAAGTTGGCGTTTTTTGGTACGGGTTCTTCATACACACGCACTTCCGTGAGCGTTTCAGCCCACTAGCGTGTGCAGTAGTGTAGTCGCCGCCATGGCAGTTCAGCAGTAGTCACAAATCGTAGTCTGCGATCACATCGCCTGGCCCCTTTATAGTTTCACCCAACCGTAGACAGCTACACAACAGACACTGTCCATTTAATCAATCCAGCATTCAAACATAGCAGTCATGAACCTCACCAGAAAGTACTGTGACTCGAGCTGCCGCTCACCTTAACAGTGACGTGGAGTATCCTAGAACAAGGCTGGGAAGTAATTTTAAAAAATTAAGCGGAAGTACTAGAAATGGTATAGACGTTGGTACACCACTCATTGCGGCACTGCCATCTCGGATAGGGTTTCTAACCCGCAACTTGAATGATCATGAGGATCCCAGTCACACAGGAGACGTCTACCCACCTTGCTCAACGAAGCGGCCAGGGGCTTCATACTCGGTGACCATACTGTTGCCCAACCACCACGCGGTTTTACTCAACTGTTCGTGGTCTCAGTATATAACGTCTGCTACGATAAACGCCCAACTGGTATGCGGCGGGGTACGTGACTCAACTATCGCAAGCTACGCAACCTGAGTAGTTGACCAGTTGGTCACACATCCCGAGCGTCCCAGAATACGCACCCGCGAACGGATGCATTGCTCACATGATCAGTCCACTCAATGGGGGCTAACCAGCAGAGACAACGACGGCTAAACACGACAAATCTGCTGACATCTTCGTTGCGAACCGGCAATGTTCCTGAACCCCGGAGCAAAACATCACGCACACAACCATTATACCTTCTCCCTTTCAGCAACAAGCGAATATCTTTTCAACGCCACACACGGCGCAGCTTGACAAAGGCAACTCGCACCTTTGCTATCCTCGCTGATATCTCATCGGCAACACTACAGGTTGACGAAATATTGTACTACCTAATTATGTGGAACTGTCCAGTTTCAAATGAATTGCCTACAATAAAAAACGTACCCGCGGAAATGTCAGTCTTGAAGTACCACTCCGCACTTTGAAGGTCTAAAGCGCAGTCGCTCATCTCGCTCAGCATGATCTGCATGCCCTCGGCAGAAGGGCTAAGTAAGACAACATTATCCGCATACACCAGATCCACCAACCTAGCATCAGGAAGAAGTTCAACGCCAAGCTCGCTGGATTTCGCAAGCGCAAGCGTCCATGACAAGATTTAACAGAAAAGGGGAGATCCGACACCTCTGACGAACACCACTAGGAATAATGAACGCCCAAAACAGCTGTCCATGAACTCTCACCCTACTTGCACGCTCAACATACAGTGATCTCAACAAAGGATTCACGTACTTCCCGGTACTCCCTTTCGAAAAAGACAGCTCCAAAGGAATCCACGAGCAACCGAATCGAAAGCAACTCCCAGTTCTAGAAAAAATCACGACCGTCAGCTGTCTTTGAGTACCGATGTTTTAAGATCCGTCGTGGGGTAAAAATGTGATCAACACACGCTCGACTGGACCGAAACCCCGGAGGTTCCCCACGTATCTGTCCGCCTTTGGGATTGGTGAGTCAACGTTAGATGGAACCAGTAAGTAACTTGGATGCAGCGGACACTACACTGATACCCCTCTGGTTGTCACATAGAATTCGGGCCCTCTTCTTGCAGACCGGAATCACTGCTGACAGGCTCTAATCACGACGTACCTCTTCAGTCTCTCAAATCGTCTACAGCAGTTTCGCCAGTTCTGTTATCAACCTGTCTCCATCATCGTTGAAAAGAGAAGGAAGGAGGAGGTCTGATTCAGCAGTCTTGTTATGCCTCAGTAACTTAATCACCAGGGGCACTTCTGAGTTCGAAGGAAGGCCGTCTGAAACGCAACAACTCACCATTCCGGTCCCGTCGTCCGTATGGTCTGATTGAGGCCAGCTCAACTGTTCTCCAAAATGTTTAACCCACCCGTCAAGTCGGCGCGATCAACTAGTGACAAGTGAACCATCTTCTCCACATATGGTCTCATCTACACCAACTCGACGACTAGTACAATCACGAGCCAGGGGAAAAATCCCCATGCTAATCACAGATAAAAATAGCTCTCGTCATCTCTTTTGACTCATCGATCAAGTGGTGTTCATGTTGTTCGCGCACGCTTTTTGTCAGCTTCCGTTTGAGTTTTCGACGGTCGTCATCAGATTCAGAACCAGGTGGAATCGAAGGACGGTTATTTATGAAGATTACCGATGTGACTGGAATCCAGTTCTGCCGCAAGTGAACAGCTGCTTCAGAGTATATCCCTCCACACCATGCATTCATAGCTGCAGCGATTTGTTCCAAGTGTTCCTTAGGATCTCCCACCTGAATCGGACTCGGCAACTTATTCATCAACGCTTCCTCGTAAGCGTTATTCACACTCTTCTCGTTTAAATGCCAGTTAGATATCTTGCATTTACCAGCATGTCCACATACGCAAAACCTGATCCAATCGGCGAAGGCTGAGCATTCACATTACCTGTTATGCTTCGTCAGCTTGATAGTTTCACAGATTTGAGCTGAGTGAATGTGTAGGTTACACAACCAGCCCATTTGTTACAGGCCAACTGGAGAAAGCACCAGTGGCCGAACAATGAGGAACCTATACGTATCTACCTAGATGTATCTACCGTATGAAAAAATCCTGTCTACCTTGGTAGGTATAGCACAGCCCACGCTGGGAACCATGAAGCTGACATGAAAAATCAGTGTACAAACCAATGAATTAACCAGATTTATAGAGCACGGTACGGTTTTATCCGAGGCGCTTTTAATAACCTCAGAATAAACGGATACCGACCTCCTGAACAGGTGGGGGAAATGCAATATGCACAAAAGACAAAGGAGCCGTAGGCCTGGGCTGAATAATAAACTGGTTTCAGACTTTTACAGGGAATGAGGAGACCTTTATGAATGAATTTCTATTAGTTAGCTGCGGTTCGGTTAAGTTGTTAAGAAACTCATCAGCCTAAGTGACCTGCTGAATAGAGGAACGGTATACAAGGAAGGTATCTATTGCTAAGTGTGATCATAGTCAATAACTGACGGAAAGGCGCAGCTTTACTACGCCGGAAGCGGGGGAAAAATGCACTAAAATAAAGGAGAGATACAATGCAGCACAACCGCGTCCGAATACCAACGAGTACTGTGAGAGAGTCCAGCGCCGAAACAACTGAATGAGGGGTGAGCAGGTTAACTTATCTGGGAGAGCATTCCAGAAGGGATGCGATATGAAGAAGGCTACGAAAAGATTCAGATGACTGGCACGGCTAGTTTAGGTGGTTACAGAAAAACAAAGCATTTGTCTTAAAAAAGCTTACGAGACCCAGTAAGTATGTGCGCTAGAATGGTAACGAGAACAAGAGGCTCTCACCGTACAAACATCAAGTTTCGCCTACCACCCATTTCGTGATCCTTGCTAAACACAACTGAACAGGGACACAAGGTTCTAAACGCGTGTCTGGATGTTGACCAGACACGAGCCTAGCACCACCATCAACGCAAGAACGCCTGCTACGTACGTGGGAGATTAAGGTGAGATATATAATTGAGAGTTGTGTCCAGACGGTGCCGTCCAGAATCCATAGGTCTGAGGCCAAAAATAAAGAATTAATGGAACGGGTGGTTACTACAAGCTTTCCCGTGTAAGTCGGTGAAAGAAATCCGGGTGTTCAGGATACTATCATGTCTCCTGAGTGTTGAAATGGACATGTTCGGGAGGTCACATTCGGGCATAAGTGAAAAGTGGCAAACGCGTAGCGTTTCATTCAGACAGACTGGACTAATGTGAGGTACACTAAACAGTTTACCGCGGGAAAGTCCCGAGTTATACGCGCGCACTCTGAGAAAGAAGAAAGACAGAAAATCATAGTGTATTTTAACGCTAAGCTCGTGGAAAGAAAGGAACGGTCAAGCAAACAGAACGACACCATCCAGTAATTGGGAGGCAAAAAAGTCAACACGTCAGCACAAAGCCACGGAACACAACTCAGGCGGAACTAATGCACAAGGAATATCAAATCAGAAAGGCGCCAGCTAGATAATAATACTGGTCTCTGAATGATTAAAACGAAACGCTTCATTTGATTTTTTTGAGATATCGGCAGTTGGCACACAAGTTCGGAGCTAGTAGCCCGAGGAATCCGCAAGAAGTTGGACCGTTTTATTCGGTGTAAATCGGACACTCGTTGTCTTGAATGTGACACGCGCAGTGGATTGGCACAGTAAGTGACCGTGATCTGTCAAATCGAGAGGCATGAAATTTAAACTGGAATTGGGGGATAAAAGAAAAGCCAATAGTTTACACTCTAATAAATCGAGTATCCAGTCGCACAACTGTGGTTTCTCTTGTCTTGTTCACTAAAGGTGCTTCACACTTGCATAACCTTATTTACATTATTGTATGTTGTTCGAACTGATCAGAAATTACCTTGCGCTGCAGTAAAAAATGTGGTCCCGCACGCCAGTCTGCAACTTTACTTGTGGTGCAGTCACTCAACGATATTACGCGGATCTGCCAACAAATTTTTCAGTTCTGTTGTACGACGAACATCGTCGCAGCTCCGAACGCGTTTCAGCCGTCCATGGTTACTCCGGACTATCAATACCTCCTGAATACTGGTAAGTTGAAATATTCCATTGGTCATCTTGACTTCCGTCTGCAGATCAAACCCTTTGATTGGCGTAACTCGCTTCAACACCTGCAACTAACCTGTTGCATTTGTTCCTTTTGGATGTCACCGACAGCTTAGTGAAGTACACTTGCATGTACTTAGACTACTCGGGGACTCGTTCTTGACCACTACAGAATCATGAACAAGAATGACGCTAACGAGCTATGATATAAATAACAATTTATAAGACAGGGTGCATCTCTGGTTCAAAGTATTGAAGGGACTACCATGAGCGGAGTAGACGTACGACTTCAACCGTTTCAATTAAGTGAGAACGTAAACTGCCTTGATGCAATCTCTGAAAGCGCCCTCGAGTGTTCAGAGAGGCGGGCAATTCTAAATGTTAATAATTCAATTGGGAAGGAATTGGCAAAGGACGAACGCAAGAGGACAGAGGTTGTAGAGCTTCATAACAGATGTTCGACCATTATCAGTCATTAAGATGAAGATTTAGTGCGTACGTGCACTAAATTAAAGTTTCCTCAGGTGTAACGGGGGTATCTCCAGGTCACTACTCAGTCCCCCACCAGAAGGGTACTGCCAACGCAGCCCTTCGATTTACGCAAGGACCAACTGTGGCCAGCCACCCTCGGCCTGGACTAGTTCATGCTGCACCAGTCTGCGGTTGGTACTCCAATTCCTAGACGCCGCAGGTGGAGGAATAAAAGTGCCAACAATTCCTGGCGAACTCTTACTCGAGTGTCCTCTCCTACTGTGCCGAAGCGGATGGGGGATTTGAGAGTTCGCATGTCGTGGCCTTCGATCGATTCAGGACGTGAGCGCGTGCACGAAAATAGAAAGCGATATAGGAAAGGTTGGGCACATATACAAATGGCAAACTTACCTGGCGGACATAAATACGCGTACAAACATTGAAACGTTTTTTTGATTTTCAAAGCAGGACTTGGCAAATCGTAGTCATCTACCAGACGCTTAAGCCAATGCACCCTACAACCCGAACGTGTTACGGTGGGTGCTGGCGTTGTCGGCGACGTTGTGTTCGAAGATGACGCTCTGGGATAAGGCTGTTCAAAGGCTGTTGCATGCCTGGCCGCAGGATACGGCGGAGCATTGGAGGCTACCTCAGTCTTTTCAAAGTAGGCAGGCTTCAGGCGGTCGATGCTAAGAGCGTCCCGAATACCCCGGCGCTGGAGTACGTAGAAGCAGTCCTTCCGTTGAAGTACCTTGAATGGACCTTCGTAAAGTCGCTCGAGAGAGCGTCGCGAACCATCCACGGGAACAAACACGTGTGTGAAGTCGGGGAGGTTTTTGGGAACAAACGCTTTGCGGTGTTGTTCTCGGGTGTCCGTGACGCGGAGGTGGCGCATTTGCGAAGTAAGTTGCTTAGCGTAGAAAGCATCGTATCGGATTGCGTCTGTGGCGGACGAGATGTAATCACCAGGAAGACGCAGCGGTTGGCCATAAAGGAGTTCGGCGCTGGAAACGTGAAGGTCAGCCTTGAGGGCCGCGCGGATGCCGAGTAAAACCATTGGCAGGGTTTCCGTCCAACGGATTGCATCGACGGCGGCGAGGGCTGCTTTTAGTTGTCGATGAAAGCGTTCGACCAGGCCGTTCGCAGCCGGCTGGTATGCCGTAGTAAGTGTGCGATGACATCCAAGTNAGTGCGTCTGTGGCGGACGAGGAGTAATCACCATGAAGACGCGGCGGATGGCCATAAAGGAGTTCGGCGCTGGAAACGTGATGGTCAGCCTTGAGGGTCGCGCGGATGGCGAGTAAATTCATTGGCAGGGCTTCCGTCCAACGGATTGCGTCGACGGCGTCAAGGGCTGCTTTTAGTTGTCGATGAAAGCTTTCGACCATGCCGTTCGCAGCTTGATGGTATGCCGTAGTCCGTGTGCAATAACATCCAAGTGCGTTCAACGTCTCCGCAAACGAACCGCATTCGAACTGTGGGCCGCGTTCGGTTGTGACCGTGGCCGGGCAACCGTGAGATGCAACCCAACGCTCAACAAATGCGCGTGTTACGGTCCCCGAGCGAACATCCGGTATAGCGACGGCCTCTGGCCATCGCGTAAAAGGGTCCACCATCTTCAAGATATAGGTCATGCCATTCGAAGGTGGCAATAACCTACAACATCGATGTGAAGATGCGCGAGTCGAGAGGTGCTCGAAGGGTATCTGCCAATCGGGGCCGACACGTGGCGGTGAACCTCAGCTTGCTGACAGGCTAGGCAAGATCGTGCTCATGTGCGAAGATCCTTTTGCATACCGGGCCAGACGTACCTATCAGAAGCAAGTTCGGCGGTGGCCCGGATCCCAGGATGGGCAATGTTGTGTAGCGTGTCAAATACGCGAGGACGTAAAGCTGGAGGTACGATTGGACGAGGGTGACCAGCAGAGGTATCGCATAACATCGCTCCCGGTGCTGTTGGTGGTGGAAGATCCGCGAGGCGCAATGACTAATGCTGGCATGAAGTGTGGAGATCGTTTTCCGCGCGTTGTGCGTCAGCCATAGCTGAAAAGTCGATAATTTCGTGGCCAACAGTTGCTGATACGCGTGACAGAGCGTCAGCCACAACGATGTTACTGCCAAAGGCATGTCGTACGTCTGTAGAGAACTGCGAGATGGAATCAAGTTGGCGCACTTGGCGGGGTGAATGGCGTTCGGAACGATTGCGGAATGCGTATACCAACGGGTTGTGATCAGTGAAGATCACAAATTGGCATCCTTCGAGGGAGTATCGAAGGTAACGAAGGGCCGAGTAAATTCCTCGTAACTTACGACCGAATGCGCTGTACCTCGTTCCGGCGGGTAACAAGCGTCTGGAGAGGAATGAAAGCGGTCTCCAGGTGCCATCGACGAACTGACGAAGTACAGCTGCAACATATATGTCGGAATCGTCTACAGCTATGCTCGTGGTGGCGTTAGTGCCGGAATGGTGAAGCATCACTGCGTGGTCTAGCGCGTCTTTGGTGTAATCGACCGAGTCGACGGCTGCTTCTGAAAACTGGACGTTGCTGTTGGAAAGGCGGCGGAGAAAGTCGGTCATAGGCTGAATGAGTTGCCCACAATGCGGAATGAAACGGAGGAAATAATGAACAATGCAATAGAAGGGACGGACAGCGACGAGATTTCCAGGGCGCGAAAATTCCCGAATCGCTTGTACCCTGTCAATATCCGGCCGGATGCCGTGCTGATCAATCTAGGTAGCAAAGTTCAGTGGACATTGTAGAGCCAAACAGAAAAACCAACAACCACACGAGCGGTTGGCGGCATCCGATTCGGATTAGCCTGTTACAGTGAGCGAAGCCAAAGGACGCACGCGCTCAAACCTCACCGTAAACGGCTCGCGCGGCACTACTTGCGGTTCCACTCACGCACCACACATCCAATGTAAGCCGGGAGGAATGAGACCGGTGGGTGTTTGTGAGTGAGGCCTCTGTGGCCGGCCGACCAATGCTGGCTGGCCAATTGATCGGCTAGCATGGAAACGGAACCCCCACCTCCCAAAGAATAAACACAGAGAGGGACTGCACTCACAAGATCTAAACTGAAGAGAAAGAATGTAAAGTGTAATACGGGAAGCATTCCACTATAGGAACTCACGTTAGTGTGTTCTGGAGAAGACAAGGGTGGAAAACGAAGTTCGGCCTGGAGTCCGAAAGGAACATCATACAATACACCAACAAGGCTAAAGAAAAG
This sequence comes from Paragonimus westermani, assembly GCA_008508345.1. NCBI lineage: Eukaryota > Metazoa > Platyhelminthes > Trematoda > Plagiorchiida > Troglotrematidae > Paragonimus > Paragonimus westermani. The sequence continues at coordinate 77,076 of QNGE01001830.1, forward strand.
AGTGGTTAGAAGACCGCAGAAACCCAAGTTTCTGAGGAGAGGAGCGGATTAGTTGCCATACGACCATGGTCCTGGCCGATGCAATCTTCGACAAAAGTAGAATAGATATACTGATATGACCTGCCTGAGACTGACGTACTCGTCGTCTCTCCGCCGACGACGCACTGAGTACGTTGGCAGACTACTAATATCAACCGGCCAACGCATTCGTTGCCACACACATCGGAACGCCATATGGTGTCGTCACCACAACCTTGCGAACTGCGCTTCCGTTCTCGGCCGGGCAAAACCCTCGTTGAGCTTGCGGACGCCCGTCCGAACTGTATTCTCCTAGGCTGTCTGGTTGAACGCCGTCTTCCTCACGCCTGAAGTCAATGTTACAACGTGAAATATAACACCTCGGCATCCCCGCTTCTGACGACCAGAATTCCGCTTGCCTTCTTTTACGTGTTCATGCGGCGACTGCTTCGGAATACGGTAATCGCCCACGCGACGGACGTGATCCGGCCCACGGAGTTGATTGAGCACCACCAGGGCTTCCATGTCCATGTCCGTTTGCTGCAGTACCTCGGTGTTTACAGCCGTGTCCGATCACCAAATACCCCAGATGCGCTTCAGGTATTGTACATTGAAGCGGCTCAGATAACGCACTTTCCGTTGACACAATGTGCGTGTTTCACTGTCGTACAGCAGTATAGACAAAACCACTCAGTGGCAGACACACAGCTTGGCACTCGGCTTCGGGTTGCAGTTCTCCCAGGCCCGTCCTTAAAGACGTCCGAAAGCAACACTAGCATTCGCCACACGAGTTCTAAGCTTACGGTCCGCGGACAGATCGGTGGACGAGGTGCCACCCAAGTATCAAAAATTGGCGCAGCTGCCGGCAAATTCCCTACTGACGCGAATTTGGGGTGGAGGTATGGAAACAACGCGGCTACCCGGAGAAGGCTGAAAGAAAGAGAAGGTACTCGTGTTGATATCCAATCCAAGTTTGGATGCCACGGACGCGAAGACCGTCGACAGTCGTTGAGGTCCTTCTTCACTGTGCCAGCAATATGCTGTCATCTGCGAACAGAAACATGCGAGTTTTTGGAGCCTTTAGCATGGTTGGGGCGCAAAAACTCCGGGTATTCCGCAGGTATCCGTCCGTTCGGTACTCTACCTTAACACCGTTCTCCCCAGTGTCCCGAAAAGTAATTGTTGCCATGGCAGCCAAATATGACCTAAATAGGGTTGGGGCCAGGACAAAACTCTGTTTCACGCCAGTGAAAATTTTGAGATCATTGTAAGTTTGTTCTTCGAGCAATATTCTACTCGGGTAGATCCGTATTGCGCTACAAAACGATGTTCTCACCGGACCCTGCTTGTGATGGATCGGACCGAGATTTTGAAATTTAGGTGCTGCCCAGCCCAACTTTGCTCCCGTCGGAAGTGTCGCAGTAAGAAACTTTTTCTCCGGTAGTTAATGAAGTTGTTCAGAACCCGAATTTTACATCGTCTATGGATTCCGGTGTGAGTGCCGGGTCAGTTGCACAGGCAGAACGGGACGACAGGTACCCAATCGTTTTAACGACCACATTCCAGTTTGGATTCCCAGCACGCTCCCCGATGCCACAATCCTGGAGTCATTTCAGAACGCAGAAGTCACGAGGAACCGGCGCCGTCGATTGTTAAACACCAGTTGACATGTCTATTGCAAATGCTTCTGGCTTGGTAGCATACTCGTGTGTTGCTTCGATACGACAGGCAGTTCTGCCTGCGACTTCGGTTCTTGTAGGTCCAACCCTGCCAAATTGGCCAGTGGGGAGCAGCTAGATAAAAGGCAGACGCTCCCACTGCGGATGGTGCCAGTATGTCATGTTTCGGTTCATTTTCACGTTCGTCTTCGTCCGGTCTGTTTTTTCATGTGTGATACATTTATCTTTCCAATGCTGTTGTCCATTATGTGCGTTCTGAATTTCTTGGGATGTGATCGTCAAGCCTATTCCGGGTGGTTGATTCTGTTGCGTGTGTGTGTGTGACACCTGCTGCCTTGCGGCACGAGCTTTCGAGCCAATGGCTTCGGCTGAGGGTCACAGTTTCTCTCCTGCTCAGTCCTATGTGTTCTTACAGTATCTCTAGCACAAATAAGCCATGATAACACAAGGTGAACCGAAAACCACACCACGTCGACTGTCGCACAAGGTAAACCGGTTCGCTCTATCTGATGCGCATAACATGGTTGACAGGCGAAACTAGGCTACTGCCAGACACACCCTCATACTGCTCATGCAGCATTAACCCCAGAATGAATCACCCACACTCAAGCCTCTAGTACCCCGAAGACCAGCCTGAGACAGGTCCGGGGACGCGGGACGCTCCGTGTTCAAAGATGGAACGTGCGCACTCTGCCGGATCGATGAAACGCCACAGGGCCACAGGAAAGTTGAACCGCATTTGTCGCGGTGGAACTGCGTGACCATGAAATTGACATAGAAGCTTTGAGTGGGACGAGGCTCGCAGCCCAAGGTAAGCGCCGAGAAGCAGATGTTACGTACATCTTCCACTGGATAGTTTACTCGGTAGGTGGCGTGTCAGGGGCATGGTGTGCCACACCGACGAGGCGAAGGACCAGTTCTACGATCAGTCTTGCACAACGATCCGGTCAGCACCGGTGCGTAACCGACTATATGCTGTGGGTGACTTGGGCCCCCAAGTCGGGTGCGATTCCGCAGAGCGGCCGGGAGTCCTCGGGCCTTGCGACGTTGGGTTAGTCAATGAGAGCGGTGATAGTGTACCCCACCTGTATGCTGCTAACGTGCTGACCATCACAAATACCCGATCCCATCTGGATACGGGCGGCACCGCGACATGGATTCATCCACGAGGCGATCAGCACCATTTGTCTGACTGAGTGTTTGTGCGGCGGAGCAACATTCGTGAAGTGCCTATCGCGCGGGCGATATGCGGTGCCCGATGTAACGCAGATCACAGGCTTGTCACGACCAAATTATTTACCCATGTGCGCAAGTCTGTTTATTTCAGATCTCCCGAGCAACGGCATAAGCTGGATATCGATCGAACAGAACTGTGCAGTTGCCGCTTGTCTGCATGACGCCCCTTTACCCACTACCTCCGGCGGTGTGTGGCAACGACTTAAAGAGCGGATCAAGGCAGAGGCCACCGAGGCCATCGAATCTGGGCTGGTTCGACAACGACAACGTGGCTATCTCCGGTTTGGCAGGCTGAAAGAATGCTGCGTTTCCAACTTCCCCGATGGACCCAAGCTATGAATCGAGGAAGGCCACGTTACGCAGATTCTGCTATCAACTGACCGAACGTGTTCGCGGAGTCAAGAACGGTCGGCGGACGAAGCAAGGTGGCAGATGGGGGCTACGCCGATCTTCGACAAAACGAGCAGTCCTACGATTCCATCAAGTCTTTCAGTGCACTAATACACTTGGCACTGAAGCCGGAGGAAAACACGAAGGTCTGACGCGAACACTTCGGTAGCCTGCTGAACCCACCTGATACCATTAATTAGGTGAACAGCCTACCGCAGCAGACCGTCGAGCCATCAATTGCACTCACACCGGATTTGTTATGGTTGCAGAGGACGGTTGGTCAACTGCACGGCGGGAAGGCTGCAGGCTCAGATGGACTGTAAGGTGAGGACCTGAAGAGTGGCAGACATGCGCTGGATTGTGAACCGCTTCAGCCGATTCACTTCATCTGGGAGCAAAAGGCGACGCTGCAAGTTTTCAAGGACGCTCTTTTTGCACCGTTGTAGGAACGTGGGGGTAGGGACAAACCGCCGACGGCTATCGGAACATCAATCTTCTGAGGCGCGCAGGCAAGGAGCTTGCCCGATCAGTTCTAAACCGGCCAAAGGCAAAATTCTTGAGGACAAATGTCCCTTCGATGACATGCGGATTCCGAGCGAGTCGCAGTACGGTCGACGTGGTATTGCTGCCGAACGGCATCAAGCGAAATACCGGGAACGAAACCAGACTATGCATCACCTACCCGTATATTCACCACAGAATGTGATCCCGTGAATACCGAAGCACTTTGGACAAAGCTCTGCAAGTTTGGATGTCCAAGTCAGAAGTAAGTTCGCTTACGTTGCTGCACGCAGCATGAATGTGGAAGACTAATAGTATGAAACCACCTCAGGTGATCTCGACATTGCCACTGGCGTGAAACAGAGTTTTGTCCTGGCCCCAACCCTATTTAGGTCATATTTGGCTGCCATGGCAACAATTACTTTTCGGGACACTGGGGAGAACGGTGTTAAGGTAGAGTACCGAACGGACGGATACCTGCGGAATACCCGGAGTTTTTGCGCCCCAACCATGCTAAAGGCTCCAAAAACTCGCATGTTTCTGTTCGCAGATGACAGCATATTGCTGGCACAGTGAAGAAGGACCTCAACGACTGTCGACGGTCTTCGCGTCCGTGGCATCCAAACTTGGATTGGATATCAACACGAGTACCTTCTCTTTCTTTCAGCCTTCTCCGGGTAGCCGCGTTGTTTCCATACCTCCACCCCAAATTCGCGTCAGTAGGGAATTTGCCGGCAGCTGCGCCAATTTTTGATACTTGGGTGGCACCTCGTCCACCGATCTGTCCGCGGACCGTAAGCTTAGAACTCGTGTGGCGAATGCTAGTGTTGCTTTCGGACGTCTTTAAGGACGGGCCTGGGAGAACTGCAACCCGAAGCCGAGTGCCAAGCTGTGTGTCTGCCACTGAGTGGTTTTGTCTATACTGCTGTACGACAGTGAAACACGCACATTGTGTCAACGGAAAGTGCGTTATCTGAGCCGCTTCAATGTACAATACCTGAAGCGCATCTGGGGTATTTGGTGATCGGACACGGCTGTAAACACCGAGGTACTGCAGCAAACGGACATGGACATGGAAGCCCTGGTGGTGCTCAATCAACTCCGTGGGCCGGATCACGTCCGTCGCGTGGGCGATTACCGTATTCCGAAGCAGTCGCCGCATGAACACGTAAAAGAAGGCAAGCGGAATTCTGGTCGTCAGAAGCGGGGATGCCGAGGTGTTATATTTCACGTTGTAACATTGACTTCAGGCGTGAGGAAGACGGCGTTCAACCAGACAGCCTAGGAGAATACAGTTCGGACGGGCGTCCGCAAGCTCAACGAGGGTTTTGCCCGGCCGAGAACGGAAGCGCAGTTCGCAAGGTTGTGGTGACGACACCATATGGCGTTCCGATGTGTGTGGCAACGAATGCGTTGGCCGGTTGATATTAGTAGTCTGCCAACGTACTCAGTGCGTCGTCGGCGGAGAGACGACGAGTACGTCAGTCTCAGGCAGGTCATATCAGTATATCTATTCTACTTTTGTCGAAGATTGCATCGGCCAGGACCATGGTCGTATGGCAACTAATCCGCTCCTCTCCTCAGAAACTTGGGTTTCTGCGGTCTTCTAACCACTCTTTTCTTTAGCCTTGTTGGTGTATTGTATGATGTTCCTTTCGGACTCCAGGCCGAACTTCGTTTTCCACCCTTGTCTTCTCCAGAACACACTAACGTGAGTTCCTATAGTGGAATGCTTCCCGTATTACACTTTACATTCTTTCTCTTCAGTTTAGATCTTGTGAGTGCAGTCCCTCTCTGTGTTTATTCTTTGGGAGGTGGGGGTTCCGTTTCCATGCTAGCCGATCAATTGGCCAGCCAGCATTGGTCGGCCGGCCACAGAGGCCTCACTCACAAACACCCACCGGTCTCATTCCTCCCGGCTTACATTGGATGTGTGGTGCGTGAGTGGAACCGCAAGTAGTGCCGCGCGAGCCGTTTACGGTGAGGTTTGAGCGCGTGCGTCCTTTGGCTTCGCTCACTGTAACAGGCTAATCCGAATCGGATGCCGCCAACCGCTCGTGTGGTTGTTGGTTTTTCTGTTTGGCTCTACAATGTCCACTGAACTCTGCTACCTTAATCCAGAGTCTGCATTATGTATCTGATAAGATGCAGCGGCGGTTCCTCAAGACACTTACTGCGTTGAATCTATTTGTGTGCTTTGTCTCATGTCCTTTTTGCGTTAACTTTGCTCGGCTATCTGAATAGTTTCAAGTCATTCCGTGGAGCAAGACAGCATGTCTTATTGATTAGATTTGGAACCCTATCTTAATGGCATAATTTGCTGCATTCACACCTGGACCATTGCAATGCCGGCTACTCTGCATTGCACAAGATATCATATGATAAACCTACAGTGCATGTAAGTGGCAAACATGAAGACCTGGCAGTATACATTTTTGTTGTAATTAGAATTGAACTACATAGGATAAAGATCGAATGTAAAGGAATTGCAAAACACTAACAAGCACAACTACACGGAACTTATATTGTAGAATCGTATGTTGTTACTTGTACAGGATATTAGCACAATAAAAGAAGCGCATGACAAATGGAGGCAAAGTATACCAGTCATGTTCATAACATCCGCCATACCTTGGATGAGCGTGCTGATATCTGTAATTTCTTGGTTGTCTGGACTTCAAACATTTCGATCGTCTGACCCTTGGTTCTTCAAGTTTTCTACTTAATTCAGGAATAGCTTGTGCTTAAGTTATGTCGTTTCCTTCATATGGAACGGGATTACCCATTAATGACTCATTAGAATTTCAAGCAGCATAGTTCGTTTCAACAGACTGACCTCTAGAATTGAAATCAATCTGGTTAACATGCCTTCGATTGCAAGAAAGGTCCTCCAAGTCAGGAATAGTAACCATGCAATTCCCGTGAGATGAAAGAACTATTCCATTGGCAGGACTTGAATAGCTGCCTTTGAAAACTTCACCGTCGGCTGTTTTTGTACAGTCAAGACTTGTACGCACAGAGCCAGATACGAAAGGGATTGCAGGGTCCTTTCCAGTTGCCGAATGTGATGCCTTTCTGTATTGTATGAGTAAATCATCGACCTGTCGATCAGGTTCTACAAATGAGCTCTTTGTCAAAGATACATCGGCAGAATTCAGCGTGCGTAGAATTTCTTTTGCAATTTTATTTTACTGCGAATCTCGGGGTGTAGTAATCAAATGTCGTCGTCCAATTCTCTTAATCCATTCCTCGAAAACTTCTCATCGAATTGGGTACCATTTTCGGTAACCAGAGCAGCAGATACACCTTCGCGACTGAATATTTCCCTCAAATCGTGCTGTGTAAGGTTTGCTCTCGCGATTCCCTTAGGAAAACTCCAGGCCATATAGATTTAGCATCAATAATCATTTTGACATAGTAGTTCCCATGAAATATCCAGAGTAATCAGCGTGACCTTTCTGAAATATTCTAAACGTAGCGCGCCCTTGGAGCCATTGTGATTGTTTCGTATGAATCCTGTGCACACATGTGGGTAGTGAGTTCAATGACTGCTTCTAATTCCGGCCACCAACTATATAAGCGCGCATGCGACTTCATCTTATCAACTTCTAAATGTCCTGAATGCAAGTACGCAAGAACTTCATAACTTGGAGTCGCTGAATTTGTAACACAATCACTAAAACACTGATTCATCCGGAGTAATAGACAAACTTTCATGACGTCAGTAGAATGCAAGAACTCTACGCCCCTCCTGTTGTTTCCAGCCAGGTTTTGAGGCACAAGTAATAGGAGTGAAGAACTTGCGAGTGTCACACACCAGTACATTCATTTTTATCGGCAGTGGTTGAACTGGTAAACAGTCAGCGTCGTTAGAGTTAGTGCCCGGTGACGGAATTCTGGATAGTAAATCGTCGTGGGGAATTGTTTTTGCATTACGATGAACAACTGTATAATTGTGCGAGCCAAGATCAGTGCTCCAGCGTTGCACCATGGCAGCTAGGATGATACAGAAATTTTAAGGCTTACTGATTTGTTGCACTATTGAGTGGCAAACCAAAAAGATATTGATACAGTATTCTAACAGCCCAATATACTCCAAGGGCTTCATGTTGGGTCTGAGAATTCCCACATTTGGCTTTAGACAGACGAGGTGAAATGCATATAACGAGTCTATCACTCCGTTTAAGGACCGCACCTATTACAGTGGGGGAAGCATCGGCAATTACAGTTGAAAGATGCTTGGCAGAGGACGGTTTCAAAACAGAAGTAGTCCATAGATGACGGAGTGAAGTGCGAAACGTTTTCCGGCAGTTAGTGGATCAAGAAAAATTGTTGATGGATAAAGATGGATAAAGAACTAGCACACTGAACGAAGTTTGGAACAAAACGTGAGTAGATTGGAGTGCACTCAAAACAGGAAAGAGTTCAGGAATGTTAGCCAGTGACGGTGAATTCACTAGTGGGACTAAGCGTTGCAAATGTGGTTTGAAGCCATAGCTATCAACAACGTAACCGAGGCGTGAGAAAAAAGAAATTAAAAACACATTTTTGGGTTAATGGCCACAATGGAGTTGAAAACGCCTCCGCAGAGGAGAAAGAAGATAATCATGGGAGACCTTCTCAGGAGGATGAACGATAACATCATCTTGGTGGGCTTTTATACCAGCCAGTTTTTCAGTATTTTTATTCATGACATCCTGAAATATAGCTGACGAAACGTTTGAACCAAAAGGTAGAGAATTGTATCGATACAGTCCGAATGGTGTGGTAATCACAGTCAAGTCGCTTGATACTTTGTCAAGTATTTGTGGGTGGGCATTCTATAAAGCGATTTTTGAAGAACTTTAGAACCCGACAATCGATACAGTGCATCCTTATGTTCTTCTGTTGTATAGGTACGTTGCAGTAGGCTTGTATTCAACGTTATCCTATAGTCACCACAAGTTCTTTGTGTGATCCCATCAGCTTTCAGTGGTGTCACTATAGAAGTCGCTTAGTTTGACGAGTCAACGGATGTTATAACTTCGCTGTCACACAGGTATTGCGATTCTTTGCGCACAGGTTATCGCAAACCAAACTGAATGATTCTTCTCATGAGAAGGACTGGGTCTCCAGGAGCTTCAAGTTTCACCTTTGGTATTCCTATCCCCCTGTAGACCTAAGGTAGCTCATCTCAAGTTGTTTACAGTCAACGTCACATACGGATTTCAGTAAAGAAATGTCTGAATATAGCAGTCGTAAATATAAGCCCAAGAATAGAAGGACCTGGACTTGGAACTAGAAACTGACAATCAATAAGGCTAGCATCGTGCAACTTCACCGATACGATGCAGCAACCCACGAGAGGCAGTGAGTGAACAGTAATATCACGAATGTTAACTTGTATGGGCTGCAGAAAAACATCAGGATAAAGTACATCTAGGTCTAAGTGCGAGATTACCGACTAAACACTACCGGTGGTAACAATAAAATCGTGACTATTGCCAGAAACAGACAGCGACGGTTTGAAAACATGGAAAGTATTTTGAGGCAAAAGACAGAGAGTGGAACTCTCATCAGTTAATGATTGCTCGTGCAATTTTGGGTTTGTCGTTAAGTTACCAAACGACCGGACTTACATACTTCTTGGATATGCCCCACTCTACCGCAGCTGAAGCACTGTGGCTGTCTTTGTGGACACGAATACCGAGAGTGATCGCGTCCACATGATGCGCACTTACCAGATTATTGCGGGACTGACTTCAGATTACTTACGTTAGAATGCTGAACAAATGATCTTGGTGCACGGAAATCAGTTCGCGGTTTCAATGCGTTATCATGTCTCGGCCTTGGATTATTGTCTTTGAAGTAATTGTACGGAACAGCCTCAGTGGTCTTCGTCACCTCTTTCGTACATACATACTGATCGCATACTTTACGAATAACCTGAAAACTTTGATCGTGGAGCAAGAAAAGTTTTCGTTGTAACTCTGGCAAGTTAACACCAGCAATCACTCGATCACTTAGCCGCTCCTCTAACTGAATGCCCTATTCACACTTAGCTGCTCGTGTTTGCACTTGTAGGACAAAATCACGTACCGATTAAGATTCTGACCGGATTACCCTATTGAACTTTGCTCCTTCAAATGCCACAAAATTGACCAGTTTGAAATGTTGAAGGAATATTTTCTTTAGTGCCGGATAAAAACTATTGGTTGGCGACTCCGGGAAAGCCGAGTTTTTGATGACTGCACAAGCTTCTACGCCAATGAAACGTAGGAAGAAAGCAACTTTTTCTTCTCGTCTAAGTCAAGTTTCGTGGAGCGCCAAATGTCAAACCTCTCTAAGTAATGTTCCACTTCTGGAGCATTTAAATTAGCAGGTAACTGACCCATTTCAGTGATCACTGTAAATAGTGCGAAAGCGCGACTCCAAATGTTTTACTCAGAACTGAACTATATAGGGTGAGGATAGAATGTATAGGAATTGCAAAACACTAACAAGCACGGCAACACAGAAGGCATATTGTAGAATCGTATGTTACTCATACATGATATTAGCACAATAAACGATTGCATAACAAAAGGAGACAAAGCATATCAGTCGGGTTCATTACAATTTCACCCCGAAATATACCGATCGGGTTATCTCACAATGCAGATGAGATATGGCTTTTGATTTCTCACTTATCAGTATCCTCGAAGTCCTGTTGAACTGGCTGAGAGGGAAGAGTGACTTCAACTTAGAGAATCTGCTGTCACCTGAAGATACCCCTGGCTCACCCGATGAACAAGTGCTTGAAAGGTGCTAGTTTTAACCGCACATGAGGTAGTACGGAAGTTTGTAAAGCGTCAGCTTGAAGCTTGTGAGCACCTTCGTTCGGCTGCATGTTTGTTGTCTACGAGCGTCGAAGTGCCCACGCTCTTGACAGCCGAATTCTAGGTCGTCCTACTTTCAATGACGTATTGATGTCACTAAGCTTTCGAGTGACCAGTTTCCGCTTTTACATAACATACGTTTGGTCAGCACCCACAATTGTTCTACGTACTAAGGGTGAAGTCCCCCACCACTCACCGGTAATGAAACTATCGATCAAAAAAGTGACTAATTTCTGTGAATCCAACTGGAAGGGACTTGCTGATCGTGATTGGTGTTAACAGGGCAGTTACCGCGCCCCTCCACGAAATAATGGGGCGACCACGATGATTGTTAACTAATTATATAAACTTTCTACTACTACTACTACTACTACTACTACTACTACTATTCTTATCCTGTCAGTACGCTAGGCAGACTTTGATGGACATTTTATTACATCGAATGAGCGTACACAGCGTCGTTAGATGCTCGTTTTGTCCCTGGCTGTTATCAGCCGGGAAAAAACGTTACTTTCCACCACATCATCGACAAACTTGGTCAATCTCTCCTACGGGATGTACGCAAAACAGGCATACGCGAGTGCGGGTTGTCAATCGGGTGTCTGATGATTCTTCGGACTACGCTTAATCCGCTAGCTTCATCTGTCGGTAGGCCGGATCCGAAATAGCCGCATCCGTTGTGCAGCAGGCGTCTATAGTTTTTGAGCACACTAAGCGATCAATTCCGATCCAGAAGGGGGAGGACGGTCAAGACCAATTTCTTATTACTAAGGTGTCATGGTACGATGAAACAGTTGAAAGATTGCATGGACGAAGACATCAACAAAACTTGATAATCAATCCAGCAGAATTGTAAGTTTCGAGGACAACGAATCGCGTGAACACGACCAAATACAACAGTCCATTAGAGGTAGAGTGACGAAGCGCAAGGGCAGTCGAGTTACATATAACTATAGGTCCTGTAGTGGGAAGTGAGTACAAACACACTGTGGGAGGACAACCTTTGATAAGATAGAGTCATCAAGTTTTAGTGATATATTGAGAATTACTTTCGTGGAGGAAATGCTTTGTTGCGCGTTACTCGATTGATCATGTCAGTATTTGCAATGAGGGCTCGCAATCCCTACCGAGAAAATTTCCAACGTGGAAGAAAGTGCGGTGTAGGCGGCTATTTTAACGCAAATTCCCAAGACCAGCATGGTTTTTCAAAATTCGGGTAGCTGCAGATTGATCTTTTTATCGTGGCCGGTTTCCATCGCTTGAGAAATTTAATCTGTCCACACAACGATCCCCGGCCCTCTTGAAGAGACGTGGAATTTGCCTTCCGTGGTAGTGCTGCTGTTTGTTCCCAAGCACACTTCATAGTACCCCTCAAAATTCCACCTACCGCGACCCTCGGCCGCGCGTCTACGGGTCGATAAACCAGACACCGTTTATGGTGATAGGGTTTAGTCAGGCCGACCTGCCCGTCGGCTCTTAGGGTGTTCTGTACAGTTCTTGTTAAAGACGTTACGCTATCGTAGCCTAACGATGCGGTTACACACTGGATAGAGTTCTTCAGTTTGAACTTATTCATGCAGCTTATCGGCCGGCCACGTGTTCTCAAGTCCTCACAGAAAGGGTGGGCTATTCAGCCTCGTGTATATCTTTTGGTAACATGCGTCAAAGGTTTCTCGTGATGCCATATCCGCCAGGTTCCGATTGTACGGAACGTGTCGTCATTGATAGCCTCAGATATAGTCACGAATTAGTTGGAAGCAATCAGCTAAAGGTGCGACAAAGCGATAGGTTGTTCTTCTCAAGCACTCCAACACGACGACAAAGCCCGTCAAAAGTGCAATGCTGTCAAGGTCTGGACCTTTTATAAACCTCGAGCTTGGTAGCTGATACCGCGGTTATAAGTTCCAAACTTTGGATAAACAGGGACTTTAAACGTTCGGCCCCGAAATTTCTCACCAAGTAACAGTTAAAGGTGCTGTCATCTTATAAAATAACTTTGACATAGCCAACAGTCCCATAGCCCGTCTCGGAAGCATCAGACAACAAATAGCGCACGATTCAAAAGGGACAAGTAGTTACCGCTAGAATAATGAATTTGAAATTTCCCATAATTCTCATTATTGTCACTTTCATTCTATATAATCTGCTTGCATTGTGCTTACGGCCATGCCCATCCGAAAATATTCTTATCTTGAAGAACCATGCTGACTAAAATCAGTTGTTATGCAAGATCGGCTGGAGCCAAAACGACAATTTCAAGCTCTGAATTCCAGGGTGGTGGTCCTAAAGGCAAAGGTTCTAAGTCCAGAAATTACACAGGCTCTTCAAACGTTACCGCCGTTAAAGGCAGCGAGGATGAGCTGGTGGTTCCTACCTGTACCTCTGACTGAAAACTCTTCTGTTCCTATGGACAGTGTACTGGTTGATTTATCCGGTAAGATATCTAAGCTGGAAGCTGAGCTCGCCCAAATAAGGGCAAGGTATGCTGCACTCGCTCCCCTGAAGGAGAATCTTGGCTCTTTATCTTACATCTTCAAAGTGCCGGAAGGTCCCAAGATGGATGGCACTCGGAGCACACACACGTTTATCCGCACGCTGGCAACGGAAATCGCGAAACGGATGTGTTGCTCGAACAATCTCATTGTAGGACATTTTGGAAGGTAAAACTTCCTCCCGACCGACCCTGCCGCGCCCTCCATCGTGACCCCGTCTGATTACACACTGGCTACCATTATTCTCACAACCCGTTTTTTAAAATTACTGATTCCCCTAGCCTGACTCCCCCGGCCAATGAATCTCACCCATCCGCCACACACCTATCGTTATCTGTCAGTCTCACCAGCCCCACCCTCTGTGAATGCAGCCCGCCATTGAACTGTCACCTGCTAATCGGTCTGCCCGAATCCCGGGTATTTAGACACAAATCGAACCGATCTGATCACACTCTGTCGGTTCGTCATTGTGTGTCTGTCGTTTGTGCCTGTACTTGTCGTGCCCTTTGGACCCTTGACGGCCTATTGTGGCCAAACATTGTGTTTTATCTCATGAACGCAAACGAATTGAGGTTTGTTTTTGTAATTGCTTATATTATTTATGTCAATAGTACCACGTTTCCAGCGGGTTGATTTCGTTCTGATATTTGGCGTCGTTGTTTATGCGTGCGTCACTCAACGTTCGTCGGGGGAACGTACAGTCATCGTATAGACTGCACTTAGAAAGCATTAAAAAGACACTGTCAAGGGTCACTAACAAAAACTTGACATCAAACACCGGCGTACGTTTTCGTAAGACGATAAAATTTCTGCCGCCCTCTTTTATATAAACTCCAGGGCGCAACGAATGCAAAACAGTTCATGCAGAGCCAGGACCTTATCAAGTTCAAAACTTTTCTTAGGCTGACAAGAACTGTAGAGGAAAGAACGCCCCTTGGGAGGCAGCTTCAAAATCTCTCCTCGGGCAAGACGTGCGTCTGTGAGCGTATGATCCATGATCCACTGAAACAGGGCATGACGATTTCCAATGATGAACTGGGTCCCAATGATCGCAAAGCTTCACTTTGCCGCACCACACATGAGCGTACCAATGATCCCATCGACACTGCTGATGTCACCAGAGAAAACAAATTTACTGACCCGAATCACCTGGCGGCGGATCTTGAAAATTCCAACAGCGTGCCGAACATAGGGGTGACCCCGTTCAAGGAATCAACTGGCAAACGGGGGATGCGAATAACTGCTCTCGTGTTGAACTAAATGGAGTGTCTAGGTCCTAAGCTATTTGCACGGAAGCTGCCTCAAATAAGATGAGAACTCGCCAGTCTACCAGTCAAAGACATGCAGGCATTCCAACTTCAAACCAATCCCATGAGAATCTGCAAGCTCGCCACTAGTAGGGTAGCAGTGTTAATAAACCCACCTTAGGTCAAAAATTTACGAGCTACCGGATTTTTATTCTCTGGCATCATAAGGGAATATATAAACAAGAAAACGCAAACCCATACCCAGCGGATGAAAGGATGTATCTCTAACCAACCTTTAATTCTAGGTCTCTTCTTAGCAATAGCAATCTCTTGCATGATGCACCTTCTAATACGAGGCCCAACCAGAGCCCCGCCAGAGTTGTTCACTCTGCGTCTAACACCTCTGTCAAAACGAATAGCTTCTACACCAGGAATACTCAGCCAATCGCAACCCACAATCTCTTTGATGGCAACGTGCTTTTGGACATGGCCAATTTATTTCAATCTCACACTCCTTTAGCGGGATACATACCGTTCAACCCTCCCCCACCAACCTCAACTCCTTAGTTACATTACCTCACCACACTTTACTGGTACTTTTCCGAAACTTTCCGTCCTGGACTTGAACTCTAGTGAACCCAGTAAGTCATTAATGAGCTCATTGTAGGCGCATGAGAGTGAGTGGTGTCACAAGAGTTTTTGAACTACAAAAGTCCTTTTGTTCCGGACATTTTTAGAGGTCTGAAAATGTTGTCGAATAAGAAAAGAGCACTGGGCTTATTGCTTTTCAGTGCACGCCCACTAAACAACAGAACGCACATTTTTAGATCTTTCATCTTCTTACACGACCCTTACATTGATCCAGCCACTGTCGTTTGGTGTAACCTTGACGATTCAAGCACACAATTAAATGTCGTGGGTTACCATAAGTTTCGCAGAAACTGCGGTGTAGAATCGCTTGAGAATGCGTAATTCATCTGAGGAAATAATATTCTGCAACAATGCATGGTGAGTCATGTCCTGATATGACTGACGACTCCTCGTGGATGTTGATGCCAAATGGATTATGTGAATTACTCTTAGGATGTGTCTGCAGATCACCTAATGCGACTCATGACGACACGGCGAATTTTAATAACGAACTGAGCTATGTATCAGCCTCACTTCCATGATACATAGTAATTGGCGGAGGTTCCTTTATGCTCCATGTCTCCTGGACTTTTTCACAGCCCTTGCAAATCAAGCTGGGTTCCTTACATGTGTCAAAATAAACCGTTTTGTCCACGCGTTTTAGCACTTACTAGACGACACCAAACTTTTGACCTCATTTTTACAACAGTTATCTCCTCTGCTACAGTGTCCATCTCTTAACAATTTATAGGGAGTGATCACAACGTAGTCAACTTCATGTGCGTTATAAAACCTGCAACAGTCGAACATCACGCAGTATCGCCAAGCTAAATTCGTCGACTGGACCGTGTTTGCCACAATGTAGAGACGTTTGGGGTGGGACACACTTTTTCTGACCTCTGACCCAAGTACTACAACCGAAGTATCTGATGAACACTTAAGGTTTTTCATGAACATCTGGGCACCGCAACATTCAAAACGCCGTAGTATGTTCAGTAAGCAGAGAATTCCCTCCCCAAAAGTGCAAGGTAAACTCAAAAGTCTCAAATCACAGTAGCAAAACACTCTTATTATACAAATACATGAAATGTTCAGCTCGATAGAACACGGAGTTGAAATGCTCAATGAAACGTACTCCTAACAGCACAGAGAAGAGCTCGAAGTTGTTATAGTAGATGAGAAGCAGGAACTATGAGAGAGTTCCTACTATCTCAGTAGTGACGTTATAGCACACAACTTTAGCAGATGAGTGTGAAAAAATCCATGGGACCTATAATTTGTATCTCGCTGTTTCGCTCAACACCGAAGGAAATGTATTGCCTCCAATCCTCCCTGCACGTGCATGAAGGTTCCTAAGCCATCTCTCCATTGATGCAGGAGTCATACACATTCAGTTAGCTAGTATTAAAACTTCTCATCTGCCAGAACCTGAAGGCACGGAAAGGGAGAAACAGTAATCAAATTTTCTCAATATTTCTAAACTTCCTTCAACAACAGCTTCCCTCTCACTTCAGTGGAAATATTTTATGATTAGGCTCCGTTATAGAAGTGCCTCGCTACATTACGTCAGCAATTATCGTCCCACTAACCATACGTCAATTAGATCAAGAGTGTTGGAAAGAATAATAAAATGCCGCACAGTCGAATTATTATCGTCAAAAAACCTATAACTCACTCTCAGCATGGGTTCTTCAGCAAGCGTTCTTGCATGGCGTCCCAACTGGAATATCCTAATCATGTTACAAAATCTGGGAGATGCGATTATCATCATACAGTTAAACGTAGAAAGAAGGCTTTTGATTCTGCATTCTAAATCGTCTTCTGATTAAAATAATTAGCTGGCTTGCTTCACAACTTATAGGCCGCACACCAGCGGTGTAAACAAGCAATAATAGCTCAACGTCCAGACCAGCCACCATTGGGCTGACAAAAGAAAGTGTTCTGGGGCTGTGACCCCCTCTTATATGTGAACGATATATGTGAGTTCATCAGGCATGGCAAAACTATCCCCATTTGATAGCCGACGCTATTTCTCATGGCATCCTCAATCCACGTTTGGAAATCATACGGCAGGAATCTATATCGTTAGGCTTGGTGTCGAACTTGGTTAATGAAGTGTTCAGCCGAGGAATTCACCATGGTTGTGCACGGTTTTCACGTATCATAGGGATATATAAACCTGAATGATCCTAGCATATCAAATGTCAACGCATTGCGAGACATGGGTGTAAGATAATAAAACATTCAATTTTGCAGAACATATAACCGCCATGGAAGTTAAACCTAAGAGGACGGTAGTTTATTTTAATACCACAATTTTCCTAATTGTTGATGGATCACAACTAAAAAACTATGCATAAAACAAAAGTTAAAGCAATACAGGTTCACATGCAATTACATGCGTAATTCTCGTGGGCAAGCACTGAAAAGACTCCAACGTGCTTTCAGGAAAAGTTTATTATGCTATCCTTCTCTGAGCTACAGACGCTTGCACCCGATCCTCTTTGTTCACGGCGATTCAAGCTGAACATTATCCTCATGTATAATCTGGTCTATGCCAATAAATTCACCGTCAGCTTCGCAATTTGCCAACAACATAGGTCTAAATAAAACCTCAGGAACAAATTATTCACATTGTTAGCTTTCAAGTTCCGAAAAAGTCTGCGTTCAAATTTTTCCTGGTTAAACATTTCTACATTTGGAACAAAATTCCGCATGCAATCAGAGCCAGTAAGAATATACATCGATTCAAAAGAGGCTAAGAAACTTTCCTAACAATAACGAACGTCATGTCCATTTTCAAGCTCTACCTGTCTGGGAACGATATCTCTGAAAACGGACCTAATAACACCTGAGGGGAAACCTTCTATGTTGCGTGATGTTACGTCAAACCTTTCGGAATGACCAGAGCTATCAGTTTCAGGATAGATGTTGTACACAGTTATGCCTTTAGATTTGCCCGTGAACAAGAAAACACGTTTATAGTCAACACGTATAGGTGTTAACATAGACAGGCCCGTTATTAATAACCCAATCACCCTGTTACGCCCTTACTCTATACTTATCGATATCTTGTGTGCGTGTTATGTAAATCACTTTGCAAAAGCCGAGCATGCTAAAACTGTTTAGAGAAAATGAAACTCAACCTGTTCGTTCAATGAGTACATGAAAACCTCGCGTTACAATTCGTGTTTCTTACTCTTCCAATGGACTACCTGGCAACCTCTCGGTGTTGTTGAACATTTTTCTCATTCCTTACACCAACCGTATAGAGGAAATCGACATTCAGATTCTGCAGCAATCATATGCCAATAAAATTTGACAGCCGGTCTCCTTTCGCGTTGTGTGACAACTGTCTGCAAATGTTATGTATTTTGTTAATTGGCGCAAAGTTATTAATCTTACATAAGGGATTTTGCCAGGAAACCATGTATCTCATCGTTCGCAATAGCTCACATAGTCAATTTACGTTCTCCCGTTTATTGCGTAATTTCGATTCTCATTCGTGATTCCACGAATCCCGCAACGTTCGAGCATTTAGCAAGATCCGCAAAATCTTTCGAAATTTGAGCAAAGGATTAAGTCCAGTCGAGAGGTTCATCAGTTTCCTCGCAAAAGTATACGCTTTTTCACCTCTCCCCATCCCTACAAAATTTTCTGGATATTTCTCCAGGGCTATCCACGTGAAATAATAGTGAAATTCCTCGACAGTCCATTTTCCCCATTCTCAGATCACCTCTTTTTGGTATGACCTTGACCATAAGGCCATTTATCGGCATGTGGAGTGCAAACTGATGTAAATGTTCAGCATTTTAATATAACTTTGGGGATATCAAGAACTATGGTTTCAGAAGCACCAATTTCAATTTTTCTTTTTAAGCAGGAGTTTCTCTCTCTCAGTATCTGTGTTTTGTTGCTATATTCACACAACTGGCTTTCTATACAGTTAATAATCATGGTGTGCGCTTATGTATATGGGTTTGCAATGTTCACACCGATCACGCCCTCCTGAACGTGCTTCTCACAGATGCGCCGAGAAATATACCACTATTACTATAACTCCGAACTTTCTGGCTTCTTCTCATGTAACCTGATGCAACGTCGTACAGCAAGTGAGTCTGCCGTGCCTAAGTCTAATGACCACTGTTCCAATTCTTCTTGATACTTTCCGTCCAGAGGTTTGTCCCACTCGACGTTCGTTTCACATAAGCATTGAGGTAACATTTGACTGTCAAGAACAAGTGCAGCAGTGTACAGCAAGAGACCATAAGCTGGCGCGATACAGACCTGTAAGTCCCTCCAAGTGAGTTGACTCTTCGTTAGTTACGTAAAACTGAGACAGTGTGCTGACACATGCTATCAAGCGTTCGCTTGCACGCTGGCAGCCTCAGCCGATTAGCTACAGCTTAATCCATCAGCGTGCTACCTGCGTGCTCGAATCAACTTGATGGGCAAGAATCAAGGAAAAAGCCCCTCATCGTGCAACCTTCTAGCTTTAAATCTTTTGAGGAAGAGCGTTGTCCACATGAGCGTGATTTTTTAAATCGGTTGTTTAATGATGACACTAGAATCAGCTCGATTATATGTAAGCGACATAAGAAGTGTATTACATTTCTATGTCGTTGGTCATCGGCGGATGGCGTTGCTGCTTTCCCGATAAAGCTCAGGCGATCCAAGATTACACACAGCCTGCATTCTTCAAGTAATCCCGTAGATTTTGTGACTGCGAATTATTATTGTTGGTTTACGCGTCGTTTTTCGCTTACGATGCAGCCAAAGACCGATCTTTTGATTCACATACTGCCATTAACCCATTATTTGTGCACAGTTCTTAAAGAGCTGGAAGAACCATTTCCCACATAGCCCTGCCCGCGCATCTTCACCTCAGTGCATGATTG
Source organism: Paragonimus westermani (assembly GCA_008508345.1). Classification (NCBI taxonomy): domain Eukaryota; kingdom Metazoa; phylum Platyhelminthes; class Trematoda; order Plagiorchiida; family Troglotrematidae; genus Paragonimus; species Paragonimus westermani. The sequence continues at coordinate 97,024 of QNGE01001830.1, forward strand.
TAGGTTGTAACCGACACTGCTAGCCCGGTTGTTGGAGTCTCGTTACAACAGTTCGTGGAAAGTTAGTGGCATTCTCTGGCATTCTCCTCTAGATAATTGCAGCCCACGAAATTCTGCTACAATACTTCCTGCAGAGAACTGTTTGCCGTTTACCCTGAAATACGCCATTTTTAGCATGCTGTCGATGACCGACAATTCTATATTGACCACAAACCATTGATGCACCCATTGAACTCTCCGTCCAACAGGCATTCCCCCAGGAAACTCAGGTACGTGGACTAAATCTCTCGCTTTGCAACAGCACGGCATGATACAGGTATCCTTATACCACCTCAGACGTACCCTCTCACCTACACCAGTTAAGCAGTTCTATGCATGATCCTCTCGAATTCGCTACCATGACCCTTTCGCACACAGGTGACTCTGAGGTAAAACAACGACGTCGCTCAAACAAACTGCAGCCTGATCTTTTGACATCCTCTGGAGGCTCCATTGTGTGTCTTCTTTTGTGGAACGTAACTAGGCTTGTAGCATCGTTGCTACTTCACGTGTTGTTCGCTGCACCACAAAACCTTCCGCACATCGGCATACGCACTTCAAGGCGACTTATTGCTCAAACTTTTATTCGGCTTGAAGTGCACTACGACGTCCGTAACTAGGCTCCCTTCTGTCGAAAACGCCAGCGTTCCAAGGTTAATAGGTGTACCAATTTTCTGGTGGATGTCTTTGACATGCCAAATACTCTTCTTAACCACGTGGAACTTGCCCCCAACGGACCCACAAGGGTTTCTAGCGGTTTCATCCGCCTTCTAGCTTATCTCGATTGTCTCGCTTAGCGACCGGAGACAGTTTGATTTCCCGAATACACTTCTGGAACGGTGGCTTCATTTCAGGGACATTGGCTAAACTAATTTTTTTAGGTCGGTCGTGCCTAAGGTGAGGTCACCGGCGCAGTGGTCAACACAGTTGTCTCATGGACGTGTGGCCAGGGTTCAAATCTCGGCTGTGGCAAGGCTATGCACTACTGACGATCTCCAATGAAAGCGAACCTCGACTCTAGTGCTTGTTTTTAAAACAGGCCGGCTGAAAAGTCTATCTGAATGCGAAAGCCGCGATCAAATATGAGAGACGTTCAAATTGAAGATGATTGAGTTATCGTTCAGCGGCTATTACGGATAGTGTTTCTCATTTTGGGATATCTGCCATTGAACCCCGAATAGCACTGGCGGAAATTTTCCAGTCTCAGTAGAAAACAGCCTCCAGTAAGCAGTCCAATTCTTCTGGTAAGGGGCACCAACATTAGATCATCTTAAGTCACGCAACACCGTCAAGACGGATTCGAACGTCACACCGATTCAGCTTGTCTACGGTTGCACATTACGTGTACCTAGCGAATTAGCCCGCTGTGCAGCTTTCGCGTGCAAATAACCCCAGGATGCCTCGGCGGCCGCCATATACTGTTATGACCCGGTGGTCAATAATAACGAGAAATGACAGCGCACGAATATACGAATCACGAACACGTAACACAGCGCTTAACGATACCCGGAAACCCAGAAGAACACAGAGGACCGTGACCTTTAGCCGAGAATGTATTTGCTCTCGAACCAATGGTAGCTTGACAGACCAGCGTTCGCGTGTATATAGTTTTTGAACAACCTTGGACAACCCTACTGGAATTAGCCCAATAAAAGTGGAGTGGACCAATCAAAGACGGAAGGGAAACGTGCGCCGGATTGAAGTTTTCGCACGTTATGGCGCGAAAATATGGAATTCAAATTTACAAATTAATTNAATTGATTTTCAAGGATATCTAAAAAATTTAACCGTTCTCTGAGGCAAATGGACTTTCCATATCATAAACAGAGAGAAACTGCAATGACGAGCTGTGAACAAGGAAGAAAGATTTGTGAAGTGTAATACAAGGGGCGCTGCAGCATGTGAGTGCAGGTTAGTGCATCCCAGAGAAGATAACGATGGAAAACGAAGTACACTGTGAAATAGGAAAAGCCAGATAGGCCATTCATCATACAGTACACCAAAAAAGCTGAAGAAATTAATCCGTAGAAGATGGCAGATGGAGGTTCCAGAAAGAAGGGAGAGTATTAGTTGTCATTTACCAGGATGTTCGCCGATGCAGTCATTAACAGCAACAGAATGGATATACTGATATGACCTACCCGACCGGAGCTTTAGATATTCGTCGTCTCTTTGCCGACGGTGTACTGTGAGTAGGTTGGGGTCCTACTAACATCAACCGGCCGGCACAATCGCGGCCGCACACATCGCGATGCCATATAGTCACGTGACCGTGACCTATCGCACCGATGGTACCCTTGCGTACCACACGATTTCTCACGCGGCCACGCAACAATTGTTCGCTGAACGCTCAGACGCCCGTCCTGACTGCATTCCTGCAGGCCGTCCGGTTCAACGCCAAATCTTCCCAACAACCAAACTTGCTCACTAAGATATAAACCAGCTATATGGCGAACATTTTTAAAAACACAGCATACACAATTATTTACACTTATTTATACTTTCATCTTTGCCTTCACACAACTTTGTGTGGTGGTAACAGAATAGTGCTTGAGAAGTCACGCCCAAAAACGGTGATCACAAACCTCAACTCACCTCCTCAATAAAAGCCTCGAGGCATGCCAACAACCGGTGAATGTATTGAATAGGAGTAGTCTGCGTCGACACATTTACCCACCCACGATTGAATGCGTCATTCGGCAACGGTCACAACTACATCCACGGTCCAACGGATCACCCAATCTACAAGCCCGGACATATCGATCAATCCCCACCACCCTGCGACCTTGATCCTCGCACGGTGAGATTACAACACCTTGATTCGTCATCTCGGTGACATCGAGCAGCAGCCGTGCGTAAGTGGTGACATGCAACCAACCGCAAATCAGCGGCGTACCGACCCTGATTTCACATTTTTTCGGCTTATTTTTCCGCCGATTGTGTTCACAGGGAATAGACGAATCACGAACACGTAGCACAGGGATTAATGATACCCGGAAACCCCAGAAGAACACAGAATACCGTGCCCTTTAGCCGAGAATGTATTTGCGTTCAAACCGAAGGTAGCTTGACAGACCAGCTTCAAACAACACAACCACTGTTCCCAACCAACAGCGTTCGCGTATATATAGGTTTTGAACAACTTTGGACAACCCCACTGGAATTAGCCCATTAAAAGTGGAATTGACCAATCAAAGACGGAAGGGAAAACGTGCGCCGGATTTAAGTTTTAGCACGTTGCGGCGCGAAAATATGGAATTCAAATTTACACAATAATTTTAAAGGATATCTCAAAAATTGAACCGTTCTTTGGGTGATATCTCAAAAATTAAACCGTTCTTCGGGGAAAATGGACTTTCCCCAACACCTCCGGTTTGAGATGGCAGTTATCCGTAGCACTTGGCCCGAGGGTCCAGCCGCATTGGACGATGCAGCCGTCTGTGGCGGTCGGTCCAACGTCTGGACAGGAGGTTGGTGGTGACCTGGGACGGCGTAGCTGTGGTGTTCCTTGTATCCGGCATTGCGAACGTGTCCAACAAAATATCCAGCGGCAGCAGGTGCTGGTCGTCCGTTGCCCTTTCGTTCGTGTGCCGAGAGCGTAACTGATTGCGATGACGTTTCCATATGGCGCCACTAGCCGAAACGTCATACAATACTTTTCCATGACGAGCACTCACGGTCGCTTCCATCCAGCGGTTGTGACTCGGTCGATATTCACGTGCGCAGACGGCTTCTCCACGGGCAAAAATGTTCTGTATGTCTGGGCCGGGCACCTCTGCAGGCTCATTTGTCGGAATGAGCGCGTGGTGGACCCTACGAAGCTTGCGACCCACAAGAGCTTCGGCTGGTGAACGACCGTCGGTTGTTGCCCGGCTGGGAGTTGTACAGTATAGGAACAGGAACTCCTGCAGCACATCGTCGGTGGTCCCCTTCCCCGAGATTTGAGGAGCGCCCATTTGAAGGTGTCCACGGAGCGTTCTGCTTGGCCGTTGGACTGTGTTTGATACGGCGGGGACTTAACATGCTGGATGAGTGAGCGATGGCAGAAACCTTCGAAATGTGCTTATGTAAACTGCGACCCGTTATCCGACACGAGGATGTCGGGAAATCCGTGTTGGCCAAAAATTTGACGCAGGACATTGATTGTATTGAAGGATGTCGCCGGAGGGAGGGCGACTATCTCAGGCCACTTGAAGTATGCGTCGACCAAGACGAGGTAGGATACCCCATCGATAAGACCGGCGAACTCCAAGTGAAGGCGCGACCGTGGTCCCTTGTGTGTTTGCCACGGTACGGGGTCCCGCCTGGTGGGGAGTTTGGCGGCCTGTTGACATTTTGAGCATTGTTTCACCAACTGTTCGATGTCGCCGTCCATACCGGGCCAATATGCCTAACCGCGAGCAATTGCCTTCATCCTACTGGTGCTCGGGTGACCAGAGTGGGACTGTTTCAGCACCTAAAGGCGAACAGTGGTTGTGATGACTACCCGGTTGGCAAACATGACGAAGAAATCCACTATTGTCAGCGAGTCGCGGCGACGGTAGTATTGGCTGATCTCCCCTGTTGGAGGAGCCGTGGGCCATTTGGTCCGGACGTATGTCATGACCTGATTCAGGTTGGGATCCACCGCCTTGGCGCGCCGGATGTCGACGAAAGTCACCGGAATTCCACGAATGGCGTTTGTGAGCTGTCGGCGATCGTCATTCTCCACTGTCAGGGTAGCAACGACAGCGTCTTCTCCAGGCACGTGATGGTTGCCGATTAGGCGCGACAAACCATCTGCCTTGCCAAATTGCTCAGTGCGGCGGTAGCTGATGTCGAAGTCGTAACGGAGCAAGATTGAGCCCATCGCTGCAGCCGGTTTGCAGAATAGACAGGTATACACTTCTTCGATCCAAAAACGGATAATAGAGGCTTATGATCGGTCAGCAGGGAAATATGCTGACCATACAGAAGTTTATGAAACTTCTTCATCGCAAAGATAATGGCCAGTCCCTCATTCTCGGCTTGACTGTAATTCTTCTCCGCAGAGTTGAGCGTGCGAGAGGTATGGGCAGTTGCCTTCTCGGAACCATCCGGGAAGATGTGAGAGACGACTGCCCCCACACCGTAATTTGAAGCGTCGGCTGCACAATTGGCAGGGTTGGGTCGTAATGCGTCAGCAGCAGTTTGGAGCTGAGCATTGTCTTCAAGCGAGTGAATGAGGTCTCGCAATCGGGGGACCAGCACCATGTAGCACTCTTCTGTAGTAGATGATTTAGCGGAGCCCGAACGTCGTGTAGGGCTGGCAGGAAGGCACTGTAATAACTGACGATGCCAAGGAAGGACCAAAGGTTATGCATATCTTTTGGCGCCGGCACCTGTTGAATTGCGCGAATGTTTTCGGGATCTGGGTGGCGACTGGCGGCTTCAAAATTGTACCCCGGATACTTGATGGACCGCAAAAACATTTGGTATTTGTCCGTACGTAACCAGAATTCGTGCTCCTGGATGCGTTGGAGAACCGCAGAGATGCGGTCCTTGAGTTCGTTGGTTGTCCGCCCCATTATGATGATGTCGTCCAGATAGGCAGCCGTACCCGGTAGACCAGTAATCAATGCGTCCATTATTTGCTGGAAAATGGCCGGCGCGGTTTTGACATCAAATGGAAGTCTGGTGTACTGGAGAAGGCCTCAGTGAGTATTAATCGTCAGTAGTTCACGAGATTCGGGTGCAACTTCGAATTGGAGATATGCCTCTGTCAAATCCAGTTTGGCGAAACAAGTGCCGCCGTTGAGCATAGTGAATATGTCTTCAGGCACTGGTAATGGATAGCGTATTGGTTACNAAGCGGTTCGAGCCAATCCAGCCCGAGAAGGTCAAGACCCGAATAAGCCACGTAACATGTTCCGTCGATGGCGATGCCGCGGAATGACACTGAACAGTGCAGTTGCCCAGTCAACTGCACCGAGCCACCGCAAGCACTGGTTGCTGTCTGGGATGAGGGATGAATAGGAGGGCTGCCCAAGTCTCGCCAAAGATTCTCGGATATTATCGTGATGTCCGAAGCAGTGTCCAAGTGCAAACGAGCCAACCGACCATTGATGTGGATGGAAACGAACCTTTGTCGGTGAGCGAACTCGATACGGAACGCGGTCAGCAGACTGTTAGATCTGCCAAACTCCCGGGACCCGGCTGGCTTCTTGAACTTGGAGTCCGACGTCGGGTTGACTCTGTCCGTTGTCTGTGGTTGACAGAAACCTTCCTCGTGGCCGACCCTGTCGCATCGCTGACAGCGATGTCGTCGAAAAGGGCAGAATCTGAGGTAGTGCCATGCACCACAGTAGCGACATGCTGAGAGCGGCATCTTGGTACCAGCGGGACTGAGTTTGGTGCACCGTGCATGGGACTTTGGCTGGAAAATGGATACAGCCTGAACTGTACGGGGCGCCCGGTCGCGGTGCTGTATCATCGCTGAATCGTGCTTGAGGCTGGCCAACCTCTCACATTTGTCAACCATCTGTTCCAGTTTGATATTTAGCTACTGGTCGATCTTCGCTAGGAGTCTGGTACGGAGGTCAGCATGGGTCGGTGACTGTAGACCACAAATGAAAACCAGGCATCGAAGCTGGTCCTCCGTGAGCTAACCAAGCTTGAACCGTCCGCACTCCCGGTTTACGAGACCAGCATAGGCGACAAAGTCGTCTACGTCTCGTTTGACCAACTGGAGGCATTGGAACCAAGAGTTGAACAGGGATGAACTGTCCCCGAAGATCTTTATGAGCTTCTGGACCGTGTCCGCAAGAGTCAAAGTTCGCGGTTCGGCGGGCAAGATATAGTTGGTATAGCGGACATGTTCCGCTGTGCTCAGTTTCCGGAGCAGTAGCCGAACATTTGTATCGTCATCTCGCGATGCCAGTTCCATAGTGAACGAGTCTTCATATCGCTTGCACCATGCCTCGAAGAAAAAGCCAGCTTGGGGGTCATACAGGAAATCGGGGATGTTTCTGGCCAAGTGATCCACGGACGGCGGATTGACTGACGGGGCCGGCCCAAGTGCGGCAAAACGGGTGGCCAGCATTTCCATCAATCGGACCTGGGGCTGCATCATCTGCTTGAGATCGGGGTCGGTAGACATGGTTCAAAGAGAGAACAAAAGGAAAACGACAAGCTCCGTCGCCAATATGTTATGACCCGGTGGTCAATAATAACGAGAAATGACAGCGCACGAATATACGAATCACGAACACGTAACACAGCGCTTAACGATACCCGGAAACCCAGAAGAACACAGAGGACCGTGACCTTTAGCCGAGAATGTATTTGCTCTCGAACCAATGGTAGCTTGACAGACCAGCGTTCGCGTGTATATAGTTTTTGAACAACCTTGGACAACCCTACTGGAATTAGCCCAATAAAAGTGGAGTGGACCAATCAAAGACGGAAGGGAAACGTGCGCCGGATTGAAGTTTTCGCACGTTATGGCGCGAAAATATGGAATTCAAATTTACAAATTAATTTTCAAGGATATCTCAAAAATTAAACCGTTCTTCGGGGAAAATGAACCTTTCTCAACATAAACGAGCCCTTCTTATATACCGAAACTGGTGGAAAACTCTTCCACCGTCGAGGGTGATAACAGGCGGGGGCGTTTCGATCAATTGATCTAACCCCGCAGATCACCTGAGAATGCGCCCAGTGTCCAGTTCAGACCCTGATTCCCGTCGCCTCATCCCGAACTCACACCGAGCCTATCCGACTCCAGCCCTTTACCCTCCAACTCCCTGCACGACCGACATGGTAAGCGCGTACGGCAGCCTGTAATACATGCTGAGCGCCTTAGCGTTTTTCGTACATGAAACGCTCGTCTGTAAGGTTGTACCGTTACCATTAATTATCATGATTTTTCCTCGTAACCTAACACTTTCTTTTGATTTTGCTTCAGATGCCATCTGAGCACCACCGGCTTTGGGCGTTATTCAGCGGACACAAAGGCATCAGGCCTCCCACGATATACTGATGTCGTACAGCCGGAAAATATGATGAGCTTGTTCATGTGCCTGGAACAAATATCCAGTGGTTAATCCACCTTTGGTTCCGTTCGACTTCGTGCAATAGAGAGACAACTCTTGAAGGTTGTCGTTCTACAGTGACTAAGCGTGCCTCCACTTTCTCACTCAGAAGTTCTTCGGCATTGGGTGAGCCGCTGCGATGTACGGGCATTGTTAAAAAAACAGCCCCACTGATCTAATTAGGGGATCCATTTCGTGTAGCATTATTTCACATCCGATCACCTCATGGCCCATCATCTAGCATTCCTACATGCAGTTGGGCGGCTGTGAATTTGTCTAGCGGTAGACAGTGCGCTGTGAAGTGAATCCGGTGTTGACTTCCACCATGTTGTGTAACAAACTCTTTATTTAATCATAGTGACCTCCTGAGTGGAGACTTTGTAGCAAATTCTTAGAATGGCGTAAACTGGCAAACTTTGAGGCATAATTTGAGAGGCCCAACTAGGCCTGTTTGTCCAGCATATTGACGTGCCTTAGTTCCGTTCACGTGAGAGTTCCTCACCTTTCCGTTTTGAGCCACACACACGAACTCAATGTAAAACTTTGCGGGAGTGTACTCACAGTCAGCATGTTCCTCGTCATAATGGATCTGAGCTTAACAAAGGGATACTGTGGTTCGTCTCACCGCCCACCTAAGCAATGGCGTAGAACACCACAGAAGAACCTACAACAATACTATTAAAAATAATTGGCAGAACCTGAAATGGCCTGGTTGCAGGCTGGATATTTACTGCAGCAAAATTTCATTCTGGATACCGTTTCTAATGAATGGATGAACGATCAGGAGGACTCCAGCCGGACAGGCGACATCTACCCAATTTAATCAATAGAACAGTCAGGGTCGTTAAACTTCGTGACCACATTTTCCCCGACCACCACACGATTTCACCCAACTTTTGGTGGTCTCAGTATATAATGCCCAGTACGGTAGAAGCTTAGCTTCCATGTGACGAAATACGCAACTCAACCGTTGTAAGCTATGAAACGTGACCGGCTGATCAACTGGTAGCACATTCATAGCGTTCCGGATTACGTGACAGTGAACCACCACGTTTCTCCCGCGAACAGTCAACTTAGGGTGCATTAGTTGGTAGAACCGACATTTGTGGAGCACAGGAAGTTTTCGGTGTGTTTGTTTTCAACAGGTCATGTTTTCGAAGTATACAGCATAATATCACGCACACAAGTGACATCCGAAAGTAATGTTAGACGACACAGACGACGCATGTTGACGCATTCACCATCCTTGATAATATCTCATCAGCCACATCACAGACTGGCTTGATAATGCTGCTCACTTATGTGAATGTGTCCATATTCTCGAGCAGACTGCATGCATTGAAGAACATATAAGTGGGTACGATTCATTCTTGGGACAGCGACACACTCTGGACGTTAGAAACTGCCTGCCGTACAAACTAGTCCGGTGATTCACCTTGTTCAGCAAGGGCTGCTTGCTTTCTGCAGAGTGGCTAGTTAGAGCGCTGCTGTCCATAACCTCATATTGGTTAACCCGAATCCAACGGATTATTTGAATTTCCCTCTTGCAACGATCCACGATCTCCTGATAAAGAGAAAGAAAAGCAAATGCAAGTGCAACCAACGGTATCTTGATAACGGACCGAACGCAGCAATATCGTAATATGTCACGAAAACAAAAATTCTGGTATCGAAACCCAACTATCGCAGCTCGGAAGCCCTCATTAACTAGGACAAAAGGCTTCCTATGCACGCGGTTTATTCGATGATCAGCTCGCAGGAGAAACAGTGGTGTACGGCAGCTGTATTTATAAGTGTTGGGTGACCCCATGGCTAGGCCACTCAATGGACCAATCGGGGTCAAACAGCAAGCCAGCGGAATAGTGCATATTTTTCAACACCTATGTGAGAAGCACGCTCGGATGATCGCGATCATTGCGGTTAATTACAGACGGTGTAATAATTAAATAGTGCCAGTGAAATCTATCAACAGAAAAGGGCGTAATCAGTAAGAAAGTGACCGTTGTCTGAAAATTTACGGTTTACGCAGTGGGAAAAATGATAGTTCGCTTGGTCCAAAGATTTGGTTTAAAATACGTGTTAGATTATTTCACTCTCCACGAGGTTGTGTGTGTTGGCCGACGTTTCAAATAGTTCAAGGGAGCACTGGAGAATACGTCCAAACGCACCTTCGATGGGTTTCGCCATTAGTTGATATGAATAGTGTCGAAAAGGCGTTGAACTAGGTCAGCTTTGACGAGGGAGGACGAGAAATTTCAAATCCTGATAAACGGTTGAACAGACTCCAGCGCAGGACTTCTTCGATTGCTGAGGATGTTCGAAAAGTGAGAAATCTCGCCAAATGTTTGGTCAAGACGAGGTTTCGTGCGTCTACTCGTGGCGAAGAACTTCCTCGTGCAACAGATGTTTGTGAACTTAAGAAAAAGAACGCAATTTTGCGTGTTAAATGGAAACTTTACAGTAATCTCATTTACCATACAATATTCTGACAAAGGGTTTACGTGGCACTAACTTTTTATGTCGACCGGAACTCTGCGCGGAGTTCGCCGTCAACTTGCTTTATAAGGATGATGTTTAGACTGAAGTCCACACTTCATGACACGAATTTTGTTATGTGGCTAACAAGGAGGATATGAGTCAGGGGAAAGAACAAAAAGGAGGACTATAGGTTCCAGTGGGATTGTGTAAGCCATACGGAAGGTGTATTTCTCACGGTTTTTGTGGAGGGTTTTGTATGATGGTCACTAATCCGTTAATACACGCCATTATTATTCGTGACTTGAAGGCTTATAAGCCTACTAATCTCGGTGATTACGATGAGAAATGGAATGCCACGAACGATCATACAGGTGTGTGGAAAAAATATACAGGTGGATTATGGACTTGTTTATTTTCTATGTGAGTGTTCTGAGTATAACTCACATACAATCATTTTGGTAGATTTACTAATTGGCGACAAGTTTACATCTTCCGTCAGTCTGAGTAATGCGTGTAAAGCGTACCTGAACAAAATAGTGTTAATCTGACAGCCATTTCGTAAGCATACGATAAATCAAATGATATATGAAGGGGTGAGTGAGTGATGGGGATATAACAAAGCGCCTCAAGTAAACTGTTTCCGAGGTGAGCGCGAACGTGGGGACGAGTATGCGGCTGAATGTTCCCGGGACCACATTCTAGAAGGTCATCAGAGGACACAGAGTTCGAAGGTAGACGTTGTGTTAGACGGAGTAAGATGACTGTCCGAGCCCTTTTAAGAGAGTCGAGTGTTGTCACTGGCTCTGGTTTCCTTCGGAAGTTCATTTCAAATGTAGGTCGCCCCACTGCTTGCCAAGTGGAGCCGGCTAAGGTTTATCTACTGGACATATTATCACGAAGTGTCGTCAGTCAAGAATGTGTTCGGCTATATATAAATGGCAGAATGATGCTATCGTTATAATCATCCAGCTAATTGACGGATTGGACGTCGGTGCTGGTCAACCTTATGGGTCCCTTTAGTTCGAAAACAACCACTTTTGACTGCAAGTGCAAAACACGAAACAGATCCGGCCTTCGTTGTTGATGCAATCCACTTGTGAGCCGTTGCTAATGGAGGCGGCGGTTTCACCGAAGGACAGTGCATCAATTTTGACAGCGAGAATAGGGTTCCCGATCAGACAGCCGTGTGCACATAACATCGATAGAACGTGATGATCCTGGACTTTCCCGAATCAAATAATGGGTGTTACTTTAGAGTCTACAGTTCATAAGTATATACTACAACTTGTTTTTGTATACTTTTGTACGTATCGTTTGGTTGCCTTATGCTATACACTCGTTTAAAAGCACCAACATCATTTTTTTCAATTTGTTCGTCCTCAACAATAAAACGGGAGTTAACGCACGTCGTCCCTGGTTTCTTCGGTCACGTGGTTATTTGGGCCGGTGAAGTAATCGCACGGCAAAATCTTTAGCTCCGGGCTTTTGTTAACCTATCGAAGCTGAACGTTCGTAGTTTCAGATCGTTTGTGGAATCATCTATCAGTCTTTGTCTGGACCCACCTTTCAGCACGGTCTTTCTCGCGGGCGGTGGCCCATCTGATTTAACGGATTTTGACTTGTCAGTTGGTCGTTCAAATTAATGTGCCCATCTCTCTTCCTCTTGCAAGTATACATTTTTACACACCCGTCACCGTTACAGCTTTTTCTAGTGTTGCCATATTTTGGTTATTTCTCATCATCTGATTGATTGAGCCACTACAGTACCCTATTAATTCAATCCGTGATGGGTGCTGACTGGGCTGGCACAGATGATGCCAAACGCCATGAAAGTATATCCAATCAACCCTAAAGGGTTTTTACTTCGAGCTTACAGGATTTCTCATTGCTGGGAGTGTGATGCAGCCGGGATTGAGCTTGACCGGTTCGACGTCATGCTTACTCATAAATGTTTCTTTAAGACAATTGAAACTGTGAAGAGAGGTGATTTTGTGGCCGCCGAATCCGCGGATACTGTGAGTGAGCCAGCGGAGGAATTCTTTCGGGCAAGTTGTAGTCTTCCACTACAAGGACAAAGCGATCCAATGAAGTGATTCTTTTCAAGCCCCCTCAATAAGTTCGAAAGACGGGGGAGGGTAGATTACACCAATTCTTTAGTTATCAATGTTAATCAGTTTTGTTGTGCATCAGATGGACCCCAGCGTTACAGATAACACGGCAGCTGTGACTTGGTTAACGTTAAGTGAATTGTGAGCGTGAAGAGTTCACCGATCTTTATACATATACTGGAACTTTAACTAGAATCTTTGTGTGAAATACCTGGGGATTACTCAGAGCAAAATGGCATGACAGCTACACGTCATCGACGCTTCCACCGAAGTCCGGAAGCCTTCTTTTTGTGTTTGTCACTTAGCTTCTTACTAAGTTATCTACAGCTTGGCTAATCATTTTATTGAGGCTTGTGTACTTCCCACTGGATATGTTTTAAGTTGCCGTTCTCCATGGTTTGTTGGGGGAATTTGCGTTTCTTGTCGGATTAGCAGGGCTACCCTTGTGTTGCAGTGACGTATCCCGTAACCAATTAACCAATTAGATTTTTCCTCATCAGATTAAAATGCACAAACTATTTTATGTAAAAAATCTGTCAAACGCAACCTACTCGTGTTCGTACCTCTTCAGGCCTGTTTTCTCATCCACGCTAAATCCTTACACGAACGTTTATTTGTACATGCTCGATTATACGTTCAGGTTCAAGTGGCACGGGACGGGTCAAATTTTGTCAACTGGACGTTCACAATGGTCATGCCGTATTGCCATGGGCACCCAGAGCCGCGGTTGTTCCACATGAAAGGGAACTTACTGGTTTCCCGTGCTCTCTTTGTGAATATCAAAGCCCGGCGTGATTACAGGAGGAAAGTGAAGAATGGAAAAGTAATCGTGAGTTTCCAGTAGTTGTCTGAATACATTATAATCAGTATGCGACATATACGTTCTACTGATGAGGGAGATTGCAGCCAAAACAGACAATACATATGGGTGATGAGAGAGATACGTTAGGGGCATCTACTAACCCTCATTCACAGGCTCAGTCCTTCAAAACTTAGGAGAAATCGGACAGTACATTCCCGTGTGTACGGTACCGGTAGATTCTGGTGTCAGTTCAGGACACTTCGTCACTGAGGAAGCTTCCCTTAAGGAGCAGACGACTACCTGCTGATTAATTATCTGGCAACAGACAGTATGAAAAAGAGAACATGTGTCAGTCATGACTCATCTTGGTATGGGCGGATCTTCTAAGGGCTGATTTTATCTCTGACATAATCCAACACCAATCGGTCTCACCCAATTCAATCTTGCAGCCCTTATGTCGCTTTCTCGGCTGCACACAATTCAAAAGTTCGTGTCCTGGGTAGGCCTTGTGCTGTTCTTATTTTTGGATCGCGCCGAGTTGACCTCTCTTCTGTGCCGTTAGATGGCCTGGAACTCGGGTATGAAGCAAAATGTAGCCGATGAAAAGAAAACTGTTGACTCATGACCCTTGTGTGGACAGGAGCGTGAGGACAAAACGCATGTTGCCGCAGGTGCCGCCTGTAGGGTGACTGCCGCTGGTCTGCACTCAACGATGTTTAACGTTGTAGCAGTTTGGCCTTCGACCAGAGGTTCCCGATCCGTGCTAAGCAGATACCACGGTCATATGAGAAAACCACGGTTACTCGAAACCGGGGGAGAGGAAGATCTGTAAGAACACGATAGGTTCACAGGTGGATGGGTTGTCGTGGCAAACATCCGTGAAGATGGGATATTGACGTCGAAGAAGCTCTCACTCTCTAACGTGAAAGCTTATCATTTCTCACCAACAAGTTACATAGGAGAGTTTTTCCATACAATTTTGCGTCGCATCACCTACCGCAACGTGAGTATGCTTACGCAACCACCCTGTAATACAACTTGTGATCTGAAACAGCGTTTGTGAGTCAGAGCTATTTTGACCACTCAAGACCTATTTTGTGAGATATTGACACGGTTCATGAAGAGGCAAAGACAAGAAAGGGCCCTCACGCTGCCGTAGTGTTCTACGCTGCCAGCACCTGCCGAGTCTTGTCTGGTATGCCGGGAACGTTTTGAAAATATCGCCTGCTACACGCTATCCATGCACATTCTGGAGGAGGCCGTGATATGTTATATCTCCGTATCAAATTTAGTACGAATGAAGCCAAACAGTTTAAGTCTCCTGCTGGACGCTTTTGATAGGCAGATTGAAAATACCACAATGTTAAGAGCAAGTTGAGATACCCCACGTTTCAACCACCTCGAGTGGCCTTCTTTAGGAGTGTTGCACTACAATTCTGGAACCTTCTGTTTACAACACTCCTGAGGAAAAGCACTCGAGTTGGTGGGAACGTGGGGTATTATAGCTTCCTACCAACGTTGCCTTATTTTCAATCTGTTTATCAAGAACGAAACCGTGGTAAGGCTGAGAACTGCTTCACATGGGAGCCTGTTTCAGGGCTCCACGATCCGGTGAATGAAGAAGTTTGGTCATAGATACCAGCGAGACCTGCCGTTCTTTAATCTGGGACTATGACATGTGGTGATGGCGTTTCGGTTTGATTTTTCAAACAAGTATGTGGCCTGTGAATGGTTAACGTTTCTGAGTCCGCAGTGAGATCACTCGTCATCCTTCTTCTCCCTAGTGAATACAATCTAAGCCCATTTAATCGGTCATGATGTGGCTTACCCCTAAATCCCGCTATCAGTCAAGTTGCGAGCCATCGCATTCTCCAATTTACTGGACACCTCAACGTAGACGGGGTGCCCATGCCTAAGCGCAGTGCTCCAAATGGAGTCAAACTATGGCTTTGTATATTTGCAAAAACATTTCCAGCCGGCTGCCGGACGAATTCTTTCCAGGCTTACACAGCTTTTCGCGACTCAGTATGCAGCCATTGAGCACTAATCGGAAGAAATTAGTCATTGTTTATCAACAGACCCAGGTCACAAGCCATTTCAACACATTTGGTCAAAGTTCAGATCTTGCAATTACGACCTTACTTGATCTTACTGCTTCGTTATTTCTCATTTAGCTCGCTTTGTACGCCTCATTCTTGAACTCACTTTCGAAGCTGAATCAACAGATGTTCTTCGCGATTTGCTGTGGCCGCAGCCGTTTTTCCCGAACTACCCCCGGGTTCTACAGCTGAAATAATTAGTTTTTGACCTAGACAAGCCTACTGAAATATCCATCATCTGGTGAGGACGTGTTTATAGAAAACTGGAATTTCACCCCTCGGAGTGCACAAATCACCTGATTGACTTGACCTGACGGCATCTGCTGGAAGTTTTATCCGCAGTAATCAGTGTTGCTGATCCCCAGCTCGGAGGCTTAACAAGACGTAGAGGGTCAGGTTTCAGTATTTGCGGAGAGGAATAAAAGCGAGGAGTAAGAGAATTATTCTTGTTCATTCAGCTCATTCAGAAAAGTCTGAGCAACAGTATACAAGTCATTAAAAGGGTTAATAGGGAAACCACAGACGGGAGTCCGGACACACGAACAGGCTTCCCAGTATACATGAGGGGGGATTGATCCGTCGTTGACTGTGTTGGAGTTAGTAATGGTCCAATTTTTGCTTCCGGTAGATTTACGGCATCAGGTACCAAGAGGTTCAGTAAAAGAATTTTGAAAAGACGAGCACATCTCCAAAAACCATACATGAGTCTCCGGTGTTCTTCTCCTAGCCAATCTGGTGACAGCAAAACGACGTTGATGCCGAAAGTTGTCCAAAGCATGCGGAGTCATGTCCTCAGATGCTATTTTAACTTCAAAATCCCGCAGGCCAAGGGCCGGGGTATGCAGAAGATTCGACGGACTGGAATGTCGTCTATCACTTGGTTAGACGCAAGTTACTTCTGTAGACTGAAATTCTGTTCTGAGAAGTCACCATACAGACCAGGCATATTCCGGATTATGAATTTTCGCGACCGGTCGATGGATATGGACTCGTCCTCTATTCAACTTTGTCTTTGAGGTTTTGCCCAGGAAATATCAGGGTCTACGAATGAGCCAGATTGTGATCGAGGCTTGCAGGCAGCCAAAAGAACGGACTAAACCAGTGTAGCTTCCTCAAGCACCACAAGAGCCAGTAGGGATTCGCCAGCTTGTTGAAAGTCAACATTTCTCGCTACATGGATGCTGGGGAACCGACAAGCCAGATCGACTTGCGCTCTGGAGCTCATGACGTTCCAAAGCGCCGCGTCATGCGTACCTCTGAGGTTTGAGCGACCTGTCGAAGCGTTCTTGAATGTCCTGAACGATAACAGCCTTTACAAGCTGTAAACTATAACCTTGTTACACCCGGGGTTGTTGTTTCACCCGAAGCTTCTGGGAGCTATCTGCAGCAAATGTGGGCTCTCTGGTTGAAACAAACGCATAAAAATACGCCACCATAACGACGAAATTCACGGTAAAGTACGTTTCAAGTTGGGGCGACCATCGCACAATCATCTTGAGCTAGTTCACCTTTGGATGGCCTCTTACAATTTTGGCAGTTAGTTACGCGCAGAAATCACTAGAGTGTGGCCACAACCGACAGTGACTGTTAAAAGCGCCATGGCGCAGGAATCGACTTTGCGAAAAAGCATGTGCAGGAGCAACCGTTAATGAGAATGTGGAACCAAAAGCAGTGAATGTTTTGCGCCTTCGTTAGTTCACTGGTGCAACAAACTCGACAATTTCTGACTCAAACCGCATCTTCCCAGACACCGGACAGAAATCCTCGGTTGTTACTCACTTTGGTAACCAATTCAAACATTGATGGAAGAATTGATGGGAAAGTTAGAAACCAATGTAGTGAACCGGGCGTGTGATTTATCGACTCACAACATGTTGCCGCGTGACAGGCCAACAAACAATCGGACGGGACACGTGATGCGCACTTTCTTACTGATCTGGGTACGCAATATAACCATGTGCTTTGCAGCTCAGTTCACCAACGATGAAAGAAACGGGGATAGCAATGTGCGAAAGAGAGATACGGATTAAGAAGGGAGGTAAGGAAACAAATCCCTGGTTGAGGGTGAAGGTCACAAATTAGTGTGGGCTGATGGCTCCAGCGGACTTGAAGTCACTTGTTGTGGTGGGTCCATCATCTACGAGAGTCGTGATTTCAGGATGCACTTTAATGAAATAAAGTAAGGCGATATAAAGACTTGGGGTTGTTGATGGAGTTAAAGCCAAGGCAGAAGTGGTAAGCCCTCTCGACGTTCACGATAAGAGTAATGCGCCTGGTCTTCGCAAACTTATGAAGTGTTAGTTTCAACCGCGTTGCAGAGAAGCAGGGTCTTTCACATGCCGTGGTTTTCTGGAATTGCGCGCTTACGTTTCGTTTGGAAAAAGCCACCAAAATGCTTGAGGTTATCTCAGAGTTTGTAATGTTGCACCAGTTAAGCAACAGAAGTTTGAAGCAGACCAAGAACGTACGAACAAGGCTATTCGGTTGAGCTAAGGGTGAAACAAGAAAAATAGAGGGTGTTAAGAAGAGAGTGGCTGATTGAAGAACGGTCCGCTCGAAATTAGTTTACACGGATAGGGCCCATGGGCGTTGAGAATTAGGAACTGCAGGCTGAATCACAGTGTGGGACGGCATGACCACTCAATTCTGGTGGGGTTAGACATTTTACAAGGGGGCCATATGTGTAGCGTTGGTGAACATTGGTTCGGGGCGGGAATAATAATCGTCCACTCCCAGGTGGGCTGAACAGCATACATGATGTGTGAGGTTCAGTCGTTGAGTCAGGCTGGTGGACATGGAAGTTGTGGGAATGGACTCTTCCGGGCCACGTTGTTCGAGTTCCGATAAAGTGTGTTGGGAGCACGGCGAACTTGGTCACCTTGTCGACAAAGTGGGAATATTAGTGGTCTGAGCGTTACGAAGCACTCTCAGTCTATTTAGCGAGCGATATAATTCTCCGGGAGAAACAACCGTTGACGTTAATGATTTGACTAACTATACCATTTTCCATATCTGTTTCCATTTTAGGCACAAGATTTTCCATTACGTGCTAAAGCAAATCACTTTGGTGCATTAGAATTTCCACCTTAGATTCTTGGACGTGACGGCAAGAATGCGATTGGCCCAACTAACCGTAAGGGACGACCAATCTTAATTAGAGTGCTCCGCATTGGCTACTTTGGTAGAGGAAGTGGTTTGGGTTAATCGAGGGGTGTCAACGGATTTGCTTAATGAGAACGGGGTTAGCGGCCAAAGTGGAGCACAGATCACCTGACCCTGTTCCTACTAATTCATCAAACCGCTGACCGTATTGGTTCCTTTGACAGGTAAAGGGTTGCGAGTGGTTAGGGGTGTCTGTGAATCTCACGTCCAATAGGCGTGAGCTTTGGGGTCGTGGTAGACTTCGAGCTTTGATGTGAGAGTTAACCAGTTTGTGAGAACATTTTCATTAGTTCTCTCACATACATGGCTGGCGGACGCAAGTACACTTGCGTCAGTCCCGAAACACGCAGACGTATTATCGAAGCATTTGAAAGGGGTGATGACTGGCGCACGGTTGCCCTTCTGAACGGAGTCAAGTGTAATACCGCTTACAAGTGGCTACATGTGGATTGCATCAGTTATGAGGCTCAGCCTCGTAAAGGACACAGAAGCAAGATTCTGACAGAATCAGAGATCGACATGTTGCTGGAGTGGATTTCCGTGGACCCAACGATTACACTGCAATTTTTGAGACTGCGCGTGAAGGCTGAGTTTGAGAAAGAGTTGTCGACCACAACGATTAGTCGATACTTGGATGGCCGGTGCATAACTGTCAAGAAACTGCGCCAAGTACCCATCGGTATGAACTCAAATGAGAATTTGGAGTTACGGCGACTGTTTGCATATCGACTGATGGAGTGCTATGCAAATGCCAAGACTATTTGCTGGATAGATGAGACAAACTTCAATTTGTTCTGTACAAGGTCAATGGGACGTTCATTAAAAGGGACGAGAGCGTGCGTCTCTGTAACAAACAGCCGAGGCCGTAATCTTCATTTGATTGGAGCTATGACACCAACCTCGATAGTAGGCTATACGACGAGGCGGGGAGCATACAACAGCAACGATTGCAAGGGCTGGCTGCGAACCCTGCTAGATCAGATGAAGATCAGTACATCCATGTCAAACATTGTGCTGATATGCGACAACGCACCGTGTCACACCGATCTGGAAAGTGTGTTTGCTGAGGAGTTATACAATGGAGGACAAATCTTACGATTGGCACCCTATTCACCAATGCTGAATCCAATTGAGAATGTCTGGAGCATGGTGAAAGCAAGAGTTAAAAGACAGCTGCAGATGCACCACGAGACAATAATAACCGGAGATCCTCAGGGTGTGCAAAGTCAACAGGAGTGGAGAATGCGGGCCCTGGAAAGTGTAGTCATGTCTGCCATGTGCGACGTCACCGGAGACCATTGCGCTAGCTTCGTTCGTCACGTGGAACGATGCTGTATGCAGGCGATGAACGTTGAAACGGTTGGGTCACAACCGTAAACCCACATGCTCTCAGTGAACGTAGAATGCTCTATTCAGAGCAACCACAAATTGATTTTGTACTTCCCACTTTTTGGAAGTTGGCCCTGATTAAACTAATGCTTGGTCTGTGAATTTGCGTAGATTACATAAGACTCCGTTTTTTGTTTGCACGGTTAAGAACAACCGAACTACCAACATAATTTAGATAAACGAATGCTTCACGTTCGCGATTGAAAACAGTGAGTGAACTGTTAGCATCTCACGATACGTCGTCTTTCTACAGTAGTTGACTGCTCCTTCAATGGCACTGCAACCCAGCCGACACAGTGAACCGTGTGCATATATACAAAGATGTAGCTAGTCGATTGTCGAAGCCATTTGCCTTTCAATATCTCGTCTGAGCTGGCTAGTCTGTGTAAACTGTCCTTGACTAATTGTTTGTACTACTAGGGTGCGTAGTAGAATGTACGTCCTACGCTACCTGAATGCTAAAAATCATTCTGTCCATCATTTTTCCTTAGAGTACAATGAAATATAGAGTAGACTGGCTTGACAATTCTTTCGAAGTTGTCTTCCTTTGCGTACAACGGCCAGCCCAGTACCGTTCCGACTGATCCTCGGGTCCGGTTTGTTTAGCACTGATGAGTTCAGATGCTAACTCCAAGTGAGGTCAACCAAACATTAGACTGAGTTGCCAGGGCACCATTTAATGAGTGATAGTGAGTGATGACACAGGCTTCTTACTCAATCTAACCAGACGACCACGGGGTGTGAGGTGTCACTGAACGAAGGTCATAGTACGTTGCTACTTCGTTACGATAGTACGAAAACAGTTATGGTCGCCATGACCGAGGCCAATCTAACCACACCAGTGGATGATTGTGTCATCTTGACGTCGATGTGGCATAGGGAATGGTTTGGTTCAGTGACACCTCACACCCCGTGGTCGTCTGGTTAGATTGAGTAAGAAGCCTGTGTCATCACTCACTATCACTCATTAAATGGTGCCCTGGCAACTCAGTCTAATGTTTGGTTGACCTCACTTGGAGTTAGCATCTGAACTCATCAGTGCTAAACAAACCGGACCCGAGGATCAGTCGGAACGGTACTGGGCTGGCCGTTGTACGCAAAGGAAGACAACTTCGAAAGAATTGTCAAGCCAGTCTACTCTATATTTCATTGTACTCTAAGGAAAAATGATGGACAGAATGATTTTTAGCATTCAGGTAGCGTAGGACGTACATTCTACTACGCACCCTAGTAGTACAAACAATTAGTCAAGGACAGTTTACACAGACTAGCCAGCTCAGACGAGATATTGAAAGGCAAATGGCTTCGACAATCGACTAGCTACATCTTTGTATATATGCACACGGTTCACTGTGTCGGCTGGGTTGCAGTGCCATTGAAGGAGCAGTCAACTACTGTAGAAAGACGACGTATCGTGAGATGCTAACAGTTCACTCACTGTTTTCAATCGCGAACGTGAAGCATTCGTTTATCTAAATTATGTTGGTAGTTCGGTTGTTCTTAACCGTGCAAACAAAAAACGGAGTCTTATGTAATCTACGCAAATTCACAGACCAAGCATTAGTTTAATCAGGGCCAACTTCCAAAAAGTGGGAAGTACAAAATCAATTTGTGGTTGCTCTGAATAGAGCATTCTACGTTCACTGAGAGCATGTGGGTTTACGGTTGTGACCCAACCGTTTCAACGTTCATCGCCTGCATACAGCATCGTTCCACGTGACGAACGAAGCTAGCGCAATGGTCTCCGGTGACGTCGCACATGGCAGACATGACTACACTTTCCAGGGCCCGCATTCTCCACTCCTGTTGACTTTGCACACCCTGAGGATCTCCGGTTATTATTGTCTCGTGGTGCATCTGCAGCTGTCTTTTAACTCTTGCTTTCACCATGCTCCAGACATTCTCAATTGGATTCAGCATTGGTGAATAGGGTGCCAATCGTAAGATTTGTCCTCCATTGTATAACTCCTCAGCAAACACACTTTCCAGATCGGTGTGACACGGTGCGTTGTCGCATATCAGCACAATGTTTGACATGGATGTACTGATCTTCATCTGATCTAGCAGGGTTCGCAGCCAGCCCTTGCAATCGTTGCTGTTGTATGCTCCCCGCCTCGTCGTATAGCCTACTATCGAGGTTGGTGTCATAGCTCCAATCAAATGAAGATTACGGCCTCGGCTGTTTGTTACAGAGACGCACGCTCTCGTCCCTTTTAATGAACGTCCCATTGACCTTGTACAGAACAAATTGAAGTTTGTCTCATCTATCCAGCAAATAGTCTTGGCATTTGCATAGCACTCCATCAGTCGATATGCAAACAGTCGCCGTAACTCCAAATTCTCATTTGAGTTCATACCGATGGGTACTTGGCGCAGTTTCTTGACAGTTATGCACCGGCCATCCAAGTATCGACTAATCGTTGTGGTCGACAACTCTTTCTCAAACTCAGCCTTCACGCGCAGTCTCAAAAATTGCAGTGTAATCGTTGGGTCCACGGAAATCCACTCCAGCAACATGTCGATCTCTGATTCTGTCAGAATCTTGCTTCTGTGTCCTTTACGAGGCTGAGCCTCATAACTGATGCAATCCACATGTAGCCACTTGTAAGCGGTATTACACTTGACTCCGTTCAGAAGGGCAACCGTGCGCCAGTCATCACCCCTTTCAAATGCTTCGATAATACGTCTGCGTGTTTCGGGACTGACGCAAGTGTACTTGCGTCCGCCAGCCATGTATGTGAGAGAACTAATGAAAATGTTCTCACAAACTGGTTAACTCTCACATCAAAGCTCGAAGTCTACCACGACCCCAAAGCTCACGCCTATTGGACGTGAGATTCACAGACACCCCTAACCACTCGCAACCCTTTACCTGTCAAAGGAACCAATACGGTCAGCGGTTTGATGAATTAGTAGGAACAGGGTCAGGTGATCTGTGCTCCACTTTGGCCGCTAACCCCGTTCTCATTAAGCAAATCCGTTGACACCCCTCGATTAACCCAAACCACTTCCTCTACCAAAGTAGCCAATGCGGAGCACTCTAATTAAGATTGGTCGTCCCTTACGGTTAGTTGGGCCAATCGCATTCTTGCCGTCACGTCCAAGAATCTAAGGTGGAAATTCTAATGCACCAAAGTGATTTGCTTTAGCACGTAATGGAAAATCTTGTGCCTAAAATGGAAACAGATATGGAAAATGGTATAGTCACACTAACTAGCCACACTACGTGTTACTTGTTCTCCACGGTATCACCTGTCGTGATTATGATTTAAAGAGTGCATTCGTTTAAATTGGACTCGCCGTCAAGTAACTCACTTTAGTCGCCAATCGTTACGAACAAATTTGATGGCCGGAGTTGCTCGACTACATTTCTATGTGAGACAGCTCGCGAGTAGACATTAAGTGCTTGAACGGCCTTCACTAGTGAACCTGCTCCACCCTAACCTTATAATGTCTCCCAGGTCTTGGTAAGCTTTCCCACCTTCCATTTCTGCGGGTCCCCCAAGGTCTCGTAACACGTCTGTTTTCGATAAACAGATGAAAGTGGTTTTTTACTTATTGTTATTCGACGACCGATATGTTAATCTCTCATTGGCTCGTGTACTTTGATCGCGATCATAAAATAACTGGTGTGACGTTCACTGATACAACAACAGACATGTAAAGCTCATGAATTCTTGGTAATAATCTGTCCTCGTCGGCCTGCCTTTACGGCACTATCTGCAAAGACGTCTGCGTCAGTATCCTTTACCATGCTGATGCGTTTTCCTGTTCATTACTTGCGTGAAGCTTCTACAAGGACAGCTGTGCCGTCGGCTCTTTTTCTCATATTTCTGTCTGCAAGGGAATTTGCCGCCCACTATCTCCAACAATCGACCACCGACACCCGGTGACCTAAATTTATGGCGGTATAAACCATTGTTAACTTCCGTCAATATTTCTGCTCCGGTTTGGTCTGTTGCCGTGCATTTCACTCAAAAGTTCACCTTGATCCTTATAAAAGTGTGTTTGACGACCCCAAACACGCCATGGAGGACGCTAAGTGTACGATCTTCCACGAAGACGTTGAGCAACGCGTAGCAATAANTTGATCCGAGGATGCGACGTACCGACCGTATAAGACGCTCCCACACACCTCCCCGATGGCTTGCGTAAGGTGGATTATAATGCCACCGGATATGCCTTTGTAGTAATTTGCTGTTGATAGAGGCATGATCTAAGCTACACGTCCATCATTTGAGTTCTTTGTCTGCAGCGGTGAAGTTAGACCCGTTGTGTGAATAAACATTGACAGGACAACCTCGTCTCCCAATAAAACGCATCAAAACCTGCATCGTCTGGCCGCTTGGGTGAACAGGTCAGCGGACGTTTTCCCAATGGAACCATCCATGTCACATAACTTGTCCGACCATCCGTCTGCGTATCGTGGGTGGAACTTCCCGCTCAATGCACGAGAAATTTGCAGGAACGCTGGTCGGAAGTCCTTCAGCGACATATTGGGGGTTATATATGGATGAATTTTCGCTTCTAGTAACTTGTATGTTCAACTGGCCGCCTGTTCGGGTCAGGAGCGCATTAGTAGAAGTGAGACCATGCACTCCAACCAGGATTATCAAAGAATGGTCGAGTATCAACTATCATCGGAACGGCGAACACAATTGTGCAGAATGTGGTGACGACCAGGATTTTATGAGTGCTGGCGATTTCGAAGCATATCATTAGAGGGACGACATGCGGCTCTAAGAAAATGCAAAGAATCATCTGTTAACGTTTCCGAAAAACACATCAAAGTGTTACATGGTCATTATGCATTACTCAGTCTGTTTGTAAATAGAGACGTCATAATCCAATGTATGAAGACCCGGTGCCTCCGGAGTCTGAAATTGACTTGGGAGAGTCAGGCCATGGAATCAACTCTTTACATCAAGTTGATTCAGGCAAGCGAGTAGCATGCTGATGGATTAATCTGTAGCTAATCGGCTGAGGCTGCCAGCGTGCAAGCGAACGCTCGACATTTGTGCTTTGATTAAGATGGATACTATTAAATGTCGACAGCTGAGTTTGGCAGCTGAGTCGCTGGATATTGAAGGCTTGTTGGGATAATGCCACAAATAACCCAAAAGCGTTGTTTTATCCCCACTATTGTATGAGCCTCCACCACTGTATGGGCCTTCGCTTGAACATTATAAATACGGTAGAGTTCCCCAGGGTATTCGAACACGTTTGGTTGAGATCTAATGTACCCTTGGCTGAAGGTTCCCTGTCTTCCTGACTTCTTCATTTGTGGTAGTTCGTGCGTCGTCGTATAGTCAGTGATAACGCGGATCGTAAGTGCAAGCGTCGTAGCTAGGCCGGGTTATTGTGAACGCTGGGCGTTAGTGATATTGCATCAATTGTCAACCCACGCGGTTAATAACAAGATGGTATCAAAGTCGACAAGGTCTTTGCTGTTTGGTTTTCCCGCTGAACCACATCCGAGAAGAACGTTTGGAGTTGACTTCACTTGACTGGTCTGCGTGTCATGTCGTGAGGGAAAAGAGAGTCGGGCTACTAATAGGCTACGATTCACCGAGGGCACACTTAGTAACGCACCAGCGAATAGAGGGTAAACGTCAGCCATACCATGTGAGCACAATCATGGGTTGGGTGCTGCGAGGCTTCGTGTCGCTGCCAATGAACAACGAAGCTGAATTTCATTGCTTAAGGGGTACCGAGCTAGGGCCATTCCTCTAGTGCATGTTTGGGAGAGAGCATGCCGAGCGCGGATTGTCTGATGAGGTGGCCAACTCCTGTGATGGTCAGCGAGCTACGCTTACTGTTGATTCCACCGCCACGCTCGGTGGTGTTCGGTAAGAGATTTGCTTGTTGTAGCGTCCTGTCAGTGTAAACCTTCCTGATAAATGGTGGATGTCCGACAAACATCCGGATTCACTGGGCAACAGACTATTCCACGTCATCGAACTGGCACGTAAATATAACGAGATTATTATGGCACACCCGAAGGAATATCGCATGTTGAGAACTGACACCAGTAAAGGTTAAACCCCCACCAATGACGCCTATCCCACCATCCGACGTTCAGTCCAGGTAGGTCTGGAAACGTGCGAATCGTATTCGACTGCGCGGCGAAACACTGGTCGTTACTTCGAACAATTTCCTGCTGCAACTGTCAGTTCTGACGGATAACCTAATAAGCGTTACGTTATGGTTATATGGGAGCCTAATAGCCTTGCCTTCAGACATGGAGTAAATGGTTTCACGGTTCCCTTCAAGAGACAGGTGGATACTGAGTTGCTGTTGGCGGGGTGATGAACCGATATCTGGCCCACCGGACACTTATGGTATTGTGGTCTACCCTCTCTGGTCTACTCCCTCACCCTTCTGCGCATCGTGTGTGGGTGAGAATACCAGATGTGTTGCGTCTGGTCTATGCGGGGCACGCCCCTTGGGTGGACCCAAACTGATGAAGTGGACATCTAGCAGCCGGGGAGCTGGCAGACGTACCACCGAAGGCGAGGTCACCCGTGGTAACAACGGTGAACCTCAGTGGCCATAGCCGCCGGAAGGTACGTGAGGTCCGATAGCATGCGTCAGCACACTGTCTCAGTTTTACTTAACTAACGAAGAGTCAACTCACTTGGAGGGACTTACAGGTCTGTATCGCGCCAGCGTATGGTCTCTTGCTGTACACTGCTGCACTTGTTCTTGACAGTCAAATGTTACCTCAATGCTTATGTGAAACGAACGTCGAGTGGGACAAACCTCTGGACGGAAAGTATCAAGAAGAATTGGAAAAGTGGTCATTAGACTTAGGCACGGCAGACTCACTTGCTGTACGACGTTGCATCAGGTTACATGAGAAGAAGCCAGAAAGTTCGGAGTTATAGTAATAGTGGTATATTTCTCGGCGCATCTGTGAGAAGCACGTTCAGGAGGGCGTGATCGGTGTGAACATTGCAAACCCATATACATAAGCGCACACCATGATTATTAACTGTATAGAAAGCCAGTTGTGTGAATATAGCAACAAAACACAGATACTGAGAGAGAGAAACTCCTGCTTAAAAAGAAAAATTGAAATTGGTGCTTCTGAAACCATAGTTCTTGATATCCCCAAAGTTATATTAAAATGCTGAACATTTACATCAGTTTGCACTCCACATGCCGATAAATGGCCTTATGGTCAAGGTCATACCAAAAAGAGGTGATCTGAGAATGGGGAAAATGGACTGTCGAGGAATTTCACTATTATTTCACGTGGATAGCCCTGGAGAAATATCCAGAAAATTTTGTAGGGATGGGGAGAGGTGAAAAAGCGTATACTTTTGCGAGGAAACTGATGAACCTCTCGACTGGACTTAATCCTTTGCTCAAATTTCGAAAGATTTTGCGGATCTTGCTAAATGCTCGAACGTTGCGGGATTCGTGGAATCACGAATGAGAATCGAAATTACGCAATAAACGGGAGAACGTAAATTGACTATGTGAGCTATTGCGAACGATGAGATACATGGTTTCCTGGCAAAATCCCTTATGTAAGATTAATAACTTTGCGCCAATTAACAAAATACATAACATTTGCAGACAGTTGTCACACAACGCGAAAGGAGACCGGCTGTCAAATTTTATTGGCATATGATTGCTGCAGAATCTGAATGTCGATTTCCTCTATACGGTTGGTGTAAGGAATGAGAAAAATGTTCAACAACACCGAGAGGTTGCCAGGTAGTCCATTGGAAGAGTAAGAAACACGAATTGTAACGCGAGGTTTTCATGTACTCATTGAACGAACAGGTTGAGTTTCATTTTCTCTAAACAGTTTTAGCATGCTCGGCTTTTGCAAAGTGATTTACATAACACGCACACAAGATATCGATAAGTATAGAGTAAGGGCGTAACAGGGTGATTGGGTTATTAATAACGGGCCTGTCTATGTTAACACCTATACGTGTTGACTATAAACGTGTTTTCTTGTTCACGGGCAAATCTAAAGGCATAACTGTGTACAACATCTATCCTGAAACTGATAGCTCTGGTCATTCCAAAAGGTTTGACGTAACATCACGCAACATAGAAGGTTTCCCCTCAGGTGTTATTAGGTCCGTTTTCAGAGATATCGTTCCCAGACAGGTAGAGCTTGAAAATGGACATGACGTTCGTTATTGTTAGGAAAGTTTCTTAGCCTCTTTTGAATCGATGTATATTCTTACTGGCTCTGATTGCATGCGGAATTTTGTTCCAAATGTAGAAATGTTTAACCAGGAAAAATTTGAACGCAGACTTTTTCGGAACTTGAAAGCTAACAATGTGAATAATTTGTTCCTGAGGTTTTATTTAGACCTATGTTGTTGGCAAATTGCGAAGCTGACGGTGAATTTATTGGCATAGACCAGATTATACATGAGGATAATGTTCAGCTTGAATCGCCGTGAACAAAGAGGATCGGGTGCAAGCGTCTGTAGCTCAGAGAAGGATAGCATAATAAACTTTTCCTGAAAGCACGTTGGAGTCTTTTCAGTGCTTGCCCACGAGAATTTTGCGTGTAATTCTTTCTTTACTGTAGCATGTTGGGCACTTCATGTGGTTTTCCACACATTGAATACGTTGAATATTGCCGTTATAGTTGGATTCCCTTTCTGCTGAGTCTATTTATGGCAAATGAGTGCCACCTGGTGGACAGTGGTAACCATGCCGCTTCTCGAACCCAATGAACATCTTTTGCACAACTTTTGTCCCACCTCCCTCTGGTTGCATCACCCGTCAAAATGTCCACAGTTTGAATCTTCACTCAAGCTAGCCCAAGTGACTCTTGCAGCTATCTTGTTTCAACCCTTATATGTGTCTGTTTGGAAGACAACTACGGCGCACTTCCAAACGCATTTCGAAACTTAGGCGGTTTATTCGTACCGCGCAAAATGTGAAGTTTTGCTTCCATCTCACCTCTTCTGCGTGATATGCGTGATTTTCCTGATGACCGTTCCTACTCATTTGCAAGGCCTAAACTTGGAAGAACTTTCCACATTGTTCTAAATGGATGCAAACGGGAGATCCACATACCAAACTCGTACAAGTGGAACATCAAACTGGAAGTTCACACGGCGAGAACTTGTCTGCATTCATGTGTGAATCGAGAAACTGTAAGCGTTCAACTCTTTCTCTACGACTGCTTAAAGAATGAACTCACACAGGTCCTCCGGTATCTGTCGAGTAATTC
The DNA here is from genome assembly GCA_008508345.1 of Paragonimus westermani. NCBI lineage: Eukaryota > Metazoa > Platyhelminthes > Trematoda > Plagiorchiida > Troglotrematidae > Paragonimus > Paragonimus westermani. The sequence continues at coordinate 126,366 of QNGE01001830.1, forward strand.
AAATGCACTACTTGGTGATTGTTGTAGGACCCATTAGGTCATTTCCCGCATATACGAATTCATCATAAGTTTACTACAGAAGGCTGTCGAGAATGAAGACCGCATATTCTCTAGACCGAATGTGCAAGCGGTCTGATATTAAGATATGAAAAACGCTGACATAAAAACTAGCCAGTGAGATTAGAAACCAGCCATCGATTGGCCAGCAAATTGGAAGCGTGTGGTTCAGGTCCGCTCCATACAGCCGTATAGCATGCGGACAGACAACCGGACAGCATACGTCGTGCAAACATTCGTATTAGCGTGGGTACAGTATTCCCTTGCTGGTTTTGAAAGTGGTGAACGGAGCACATCGCCAGTTGGCCGGTGAAATTTTCAGACACTCATAGTTGGATCGTAGCACGACATCACTAACATGACACACTATTATGCAGTCGCGTGACTCTCGGCAACCACAGCTTGCCACTGATGTTTTGGTACTGGGAACATAGGATCCATTCTTTCCGGTTAATCCACATAGTGCGACTGGTGCCAAAATTTCACCCTCAGAAAATATGATGGTCGGCTGCCATTTGCCAGCCGCTTAACTGGTCTGTCCACGAGGGTCTTCGCTTGGATGCGCGGAAAGAAGCTACTGTAGCGCCGATCTTCAAAGCAGGTGACCAGCGCTTTCCGACAACCCATCGGCCAAAAAGCGCTGCCAACTTACAACGCAAGATAACAGAGCGCTGAGTAAAGCGTACTGATCACAGGCGCTCATTGTCAAATGATCTGTCTTCCCTGATGTTCCCCTCAGCTGTCTCAAGCTAACTGATTGGACGATGCTATCAGTGGCGGTCAACAGGAACAGAGAATAAGTAACGTATTGTTCACATTCCGCGAAACAACCGCATTTCTCGCTTCGACCTCTTATAGCTGTGCATCAGTTTCGACGTGAAGACAAATAAAGCCACCGTTTCACTGAGAATGTCGGCATATAATTACTACAGTAGTAAAGAAAAGTTCTGAAAAGGCTGCCCCTGTTAATACCAATCAGAGGCTCCGTTAAAAATGAGTTGCGGTGGGTTCATGAAGCTTCGGTGGTTGACATCTGGACTAACAATATGCTTGTTGATGAGGGTGTGCGTATTCCCATGTGCGCAAGTGTAATCCCCATGCGTCTGGCAATTCGATATTAGAACAGATGTGAGTTTTTTCCTTACAAACTTTTTCTTCTCTTAGTTCGGCTCCAACTGCTTCGGTAAATCACGCGAGCTCTTTTCAGGTTTAAAATCCGCTGATTGTGCTTGCTGGTGGACAGGTTTCTCCAAGTTGCGAGTTCGTCTGCTTGACACAATATTAACCCAGAAGTAAGTCTCCGTGTTTCGCTTAATAAAGCTCCAATGGACTTCCGTAAAGCACGCCAACCGTTCCATCGATTATCATAATGTGCAACTCTCAGTCAAAGGAGCTGATCTTGATATCAAAGTATCGTTGAAAAATATGGACAATCACCAACGTTCCCCGTTCATATTTGCGTTCGTAACAGATTATTTGCCACAGGTGCCATATGAAGGCAATTTAGGCTTTACTAACAAATGATCGGAGAGTTTAACAGGAACGCTTGTGCGGAATCTTGAATCCGATCTTCATAACACAAAAGTTTTCGACTGCCTTTGGAGCCTGGACATTTCCAACATCTCTAAATTACAGGTCACGCGGATTTCGCGCATTGTGAAGGGAGGAATACCAGGGTTACCAACTGGTATGCGTCGCCGCCTGGACGGACGTGCTCATTTAGGATTGGTTAAGGGCACCGGGAAGGCCGTCCGTTTCAGGCGGCTACAGCATGTGGCATCTGTAGTACAGTTTATTTTAAACGCTTTATCACCAACAAAAGCAGTGGAGTTCACAACGTGGCCTGAGTTATGTGGACTAGTTGAGCTGATTGTAAATGAGCCGTTCGTGGTTGGCGTATGCATCAGATGGGACAGACCGAAAGACTTCAACGTATATCTTTTCAACGTGTTGCAAGATACGCGTGACGTGTTGTCCAACAGCATACCAGGTGACAATGTTGCCGCTATAGTCTGTCTGAAGGTGGTAATATGTGAAACACCAGCTGTGCTGCTTACTAAAATGTATGTTGACACTGTGCGTCTGTGATAAATGCGACCAATGGGGATTAGACTGCGGACGGGAGATGACATTTCAACTGTCTTCTGGTTCCCTTCTGACGGACACATTGTTTTCCACCTCTCTCTCTACATCTATGTTTTTGTTTGTCACTCCACTCGTCGACGCGGTCGTCATCTTTTCCCGTTGATCACACGTACTCAGTGTGTATGGGAGTTGTTCGCAGTACACTGAACAGTCGGACATCTGGACCACCTTCAAGAAGCGTCCCTGTAGGTTCACAAGCACTCCGTAGCATACATTACCGCACCCAAGATTCTCCAGAATGCCCGTTTTTTTATTTCCTCAAAAATAAACCAAGAAGTGGAGGGCTACCGACTGTCGACGACTGTTAATTCACACTGGATCAGTGGTCTTGAAAAATACATTACACGACGACAAGTACGGCAAATTATATCCATCCTTTGCTACGTACATTCTGTCACTCCATTTTCATGTTACTTACTATGACTATTTGAGGAAACAAATGCATGTCTTTTTGTTGAGTTGTGAGCTGTACGACCAGGAAGAGATGGTGTGCAATGCGCAGCCCCTGGAACACCTGTTGGATGATGCGGCTTTGCTGGGCTCACTAGATGGAATCTCTGCCGTTCCATGTGAATCGTTGGTACGCAGATTAACTCGAAGTCTAACGGGCCAGCATGACAAGTGAGGCAACCGTGCAGGCGTTTCTCACAATGATCGTCGGCTTCTTCCCCTGGCAATGTCGTTTACCTTGAGGTTGGCGCGCCTGTGAATTTTCCTTCCTCACTCGGTTTGGCATTTTTCATCAAGGGTAATAATTTCCAACTGCTTGCTTCCTCAACGCCGCAATTATCGGCGATGCCTTCTGCAAAATTATAAAGATACGTCCGAAGTTTACACTGTGAGCTATCGCCCCTCCATCACAGTCCGACCCCTCTATTTTCACCGTCTTTCCATTCACCATTTGCCTGTTGATTTTGGATGATTTTTCAATGGACTTTCCAGCAACGATAATATCCCGTATTTAATCAAAATTTTTGCATCTCCCCTCCCACTGGCACTTCGTTTTTCCACCCATTTTGCATTCCTGAGATTCACAGCGTGTAGCCCACTTAATCTCATTGTCTATTCCCTGACGCCTGTAGTGGTTGATGTGATTCCGCATCGGATGTACAGCGTATTAACTTTTCTCGAGGATGGCGAACTTTACTGCGCGGTGTTTACTTTTACATTGTCAAACGCTGACACGGCAAGTAGACCCAAATATCCGGCCCTCCGGTTTAACACAGTTTTGCGATATCACTGAGTGTTTTCGAATGACTCCGCAAAGATACATAGGAGAGTGATAACCATAACACTTAATGGTTTCTAGAAATGACTGTATTCGTAGAAAACCGTTTCAAACCCGCCCTTGGCTTTAAAAGACAGAAGTCACCTCCTCCGTTGATTAGCTTGCTGTTACTTTGCGAATGAGGAAATGAAGACGGCCAGGCAACTCCAATGCGTATCTTCAAATCTTATTTTTTACTGACAGGGATTCCAGGAGATTTTTTAGTCCGAGTCCTTCTCCAGACACGCCGGGTGCCGCTTCCATTTGCGTGCTACTAGCGACATAGCTGCATCGTACCTAGGGTTCATCGAGAGAACAGCTGACTCCTCGGTCTAACAAAAATTTTACGCGGTTGAGCTTCCTGCCCAAAGCTTTGGAGCCAGTGTTCTTCGCGGTCATTTGTATTTCCAACTACTTCCACTCAACTCTCTCCTAGTCCAAGTTCTGAAACGCTTAATCCAGTCTTCATTGCACTCAGGTTTTGTCCACTTGCATCCACGTCGTCTTTTTGTGCAGAATCTGACTGATACCTAACAACTGTTTATCCGACCACTGCCGGGACGACTTCAAAAATGTCGCGGCTACCCACGATTTGATCCATTGAACTACTGGCAGAATCATCAGCACAAAACTGGACAGCCATATCGATTGATGATGTTGAGGTCTGTTGCCTGTTTGAATAGTTTTGGAAGATGGCCCTACGTCTCACTATCTTCCTTAAACTAACGACATTATTCACCCTCATCACTAAATCAGCTGCAGCTGCCACTACCGTTAATCTTATTCAGTCTAAGCCCTATGAATGTCTGAATTCGAAAATCATACACTCTCCTACTATGCCTTTTCTCGAGTAACCAATAAAACATATCATTTATCGATGCACGAAAAGTCGTTTTGTTCCACCCAACCAATCAGAACGTACTTGATTGAACTCAGTCATGTTTTATTGTTCCCCATTACTGGGCGCTACCTAGCTGCCAAGTTTGCTGTGCGAACACATTCTGTGTTCTATTTCTTAAGGTCCTCTACATTCAGGGTGACAGATTCCGTTCCCTCGCACATTGACTCAATTATTGCTGTATTGAATTCAGTTTCTACCAACGCCTTCTGACTGACAGTTTCCAGGGTCAATTATATTCTCTGTCGTCGGGTATTGAGAACGACATTTGTTGGATCGCCATATTATGCGTTACTCGGTGTTAACCTAAGTCCGAAGCAAACGATTTCGTACTAACGACTTGAAAATTTGGAAGGCTGGTGGTCCCAGTGCATTACGGACTGGCGTAGCTCGTATCTATCTTTTCCGAATGACTAGAATATCCCTCTTAATGACAAATTGTACACGCATTTCTCTTGGAGACTGGAGACCCAACGGTGTTATATGCTACACATTATGTGACATGTTGCGGTAGTTATCCTAGAGTTTGATCCAAGAATTCAGCTGTTGTCCGCTTTATTGCTCTCTCACCACCACCAGTTGGCCACGAAAAAGGTGAATTTGAAATCTTGGAATGGTAAAAAGGGCTTTTCTCTTCTTAGATGGACGTACCTTCCAAACGACTCACGGACCCATATAAGACCACTGCCTGGGGATGCTAGTCGGGTCATATACGCCGGTTTGAATAGTGAAGTATTCAACACTAAACATGACCAGAGATTGGCCAAAAACGGTTACTGGCTTGCAACGCATTTCCTCCTGGTCTCTTCTTGAAATTCTTGATCTTCGTCCAGTTGAATTTCTAAGACTCAGAGGTGACTCAATTTTTACACAATTTTTCCATAGTGTCAGATTCATGCAGCGATCATTTGCCTCCGTGGATGCTAACAGTCGAAAGGGTCGCAACAAGAGACCCCACGAGCTTCGACCTAGTACCTTTCTCTTTTTATAAGATTATCAGCCAGTGGAGCTGCTATCCATAACAAGTTGTCAGCTACTCTACCATGAACAGTTTCAAAGCGCTATCAGAGTGCCACTCGTTTAGAAAATGGTTAGGTCAGTATTCTCCTCTGTTCACCGTAGCCACTGTAACCTCCAAGTGCGGTTCATCACCCTGTTTTCAACGACTGCCCTCCGGATCAACAGGTGCGATCTAGCTGTCGAAGTAAACGAGCTCACAGAATCCGCGTTATGTTAGCCTCCAATCTGGGAACCGTGCGCAACTCGCAGAAATCTCTGGAGTTCATTAGACGTAATTAATGCAACCAGTTTCTGTGCACTTGAGACTAACCTGCAGAAGCAGCTATTCAGAACAACTGTGATAGATGTATGGCTGACGTTTCAACAAGGTGAAACGGACCACTATCGATCACTGAGCGCCCCGACCATAAGACTGATACTTTGCCGCTGTATGAAGAAAAACATTTTGTACAGCTAGCCGCAAAGTTGACCTGTGCCGCGTCAAGAAACAAAATCGCCCCTCCCCCAGAGAATCCACCCTATGGCGCGTCGTGAGAGATTAGTTCGGCGTGAAAGCAATGCGTTATTTACCGAACGTAGAAGTTATGCCATCCCGAAAAACGAACCCAGTGACGTAGTGTGATTTGGTACAGCAGGGGATGTGTTACTGGCTTCATGATGCTTGTAACCATGGAGGGCGGTAGTGTATAAGAAAACCGGAAACAACATCGGGAGTAGGCACATCATGTGTCAACTGTGAATGTGCCCTAATTTTTTACTTCCAACCGCGTTAGGCCCTACATGCTTTGAATTTTATTTTATGCCATCGTGTAGCATAAAGTTGTGTTTCGGAGGAAAAGAAGTACCCTATTTATGTAGGTCGGGAATTGTACCGTTTCCCTCTTGTCGTCTTTTTGTTTATTTCTTGTTTGGTAATGATCTAGGGTCCTTAGTCCTTTTTCTTTCGAAATGCAGAATCACACTGGAAGGGACTACATGTGAAGGCGAATAATGAACATTTTATCGTTTGCTAACTTCAATAAAACTGTCTCATTCTTTCTCACTGGTTTTTATCTCCATCAAATCATGAAATACCGTTGGCCACAAGCAACGGCTAGCAGGTACAACACATACAGAAGAGGCCCTGCTTAAGGAAACGTGGTTTGGCGTTTGCCTAAAGGCATGCAAAATATATTTCGTTCAAACCCATCATCAATCTTGTCAACTTTGGTTGATGTCACCCACCGGATCAGGAAGACATACGGCACCGCTGCTTCTCAACTCGTTTCGAGTAGTCAGAGCGCAATTACCACGTTGAATGCTCAAGTTGCCAGCCTAACTAGACAACTTCAGGTATTAACGACCCAGCGCTCAATGTCACGCTCGACTCCCCTCAGTTGATGACACAGTAGCAGTTCATGTTGCATGATCCTCGTCAGCCTTTATCGGACGCTAATCCTGCTCACTGCTGGTAGCACGGGCAGTTTGGCAAGGAGGCACAACGGTGACGACAGCCTTGCAACTTCGCTCTAGCCAGCAAACAGGGCAGCCGAATCCACATGGCTACCGACGTAGCTCCTCCGCCCGGTCGTCTGTTTGTTCTGAAAGATAGAGTCGGGGATTCGCTATCTTATCGACACAAATGCCGAAGTAGACGCGATCTCACCTGAAGCCCATGACTTGAACAGACCAACCACTTCTAATCACCGCACGGCCAACGGAAGCACTAAAAAATGTTCGATCACCGTTCTCGCACACTTAATTAGAGACTTTTCGCTGAAACTTCACGACTGCTGACGTGCAAATGGCTATTATCGGCATCAACCTTCTCCGGCACTTCGACCTCCTGTTAGTTTCTAGACGACACCGTCCAGTAGACCAAACAACAAGGCTCAATGCCACCGAAATTTCGGCCGATAAGGTACCACTCAGTCTTGTGCATTTAAGCTCAATGAAATTAAACTCCCTTAGTTCTCTAAGCGATAATTGTGTTAGTCCCGGACGAACAGTGGTTGTTCGAGCAACGCCTAGTCTTCTCGCAACGTCTATCGATACGCTGGATCCACGATAGTCGCGTATGTAAGCAACGAGCGTCTGTAAATACTGGGCCTGTCGAGCAACCAATTCGGATCAAAAAGGAAGGCGGTCCTATTGGCGAGTTGCTTATCAATGAGGAGCTAATGTTAAAAAACAATACGATAAACCAAATATTGGAATACATTAACAAACCTCGATATTGAATCCACCAAGTACACAAGCCCCGAGATTAACGGTTCACGTAAATATGACCGAATGCAACAGTCACGTAATGGCGAAGCGGTCAGGCGAAAATGAAACCAGGGTACATATAAACAAAGGTCCAGCAAAGAAAAGTAAGGAAGAAAAAACTACGTGGAAACAAGTCTTACAAGTAAAGCGTATCAAGATTTAATAATACCTCAAGATCCGCATTCATATGAGAAATGATTTGTCACGCGCGTAACATGAGCGGTAGTGTCGGATCGTAAGAAAGACGCGTAATCGGTATAAAGAATTCCAACGTAAGGAGACGAATCAATAAGAAGGGAATAAATAGAGCAGGGAACATGGCCACCAACATTCTATTAACACATAACAATCATCAAACAGTCATACAAGCAACTACTTCAACAAAGCGTCCGATTGTTTTTCGACAGTACTCGTCCCTGCCTGCTGTCACAGGTTCCACGAGGTGCCATCTAGTCGAGACATGCCCGCCGGTGTTTCACCAGTGCTGATCTTCAGCCCGTCCAGTAACCCTTGAGGCTCTCCACTGCTCATGGTCCCTGGAGCGTCGGGCGATTGATACCCTTGTGGATGTTGTCGTTCGATTAACAGCACCACAGTACCTGATTCCGCACATACAGGACATTATGACTAGCCTCCATGGTAGCCGTGTGTTCTCGAAAATTTATCTGGTGCGCGCATACCACCAGATCCTGGTTGCGGACGAGAATGTCGACAAGACGGCTTCATCGCACCACTAGGCTTACTCGATTTTCTACTAATGTCGTTTGGATTGCGAAACGTCGCACAAATATTTTAACCTTCTATCGACGACACCACACGGAGCCTGGATTTCACTCAGCCCTACATCAAAGACTTATTAGTTGCAGACGCTCCTGAAGAACACCAGATTCATCTGTAACAGCTCTTTGACAGATTAGCCACTTTGGGTGTAACGATTAATTAAAAAAATGCGTTTCTGGTCAACCAGCAATAGAGTTTCTAGGATACCACGTGGACCAGCACGGTATTCGACCGCTGGCCGATAAGGTGGGAGTAACCCACCATATTCGCCGTCCTACAACTCTTGCTGCTATTCGTCGATTTAACTGGATGGTCAACTACTGTTGGCGATTTATTCCACGTTGCGCTCAGCTTATGCCACCTTCAGCTGATTCACTCCGCGGTGGTGTCAGTGGCGCCGCGGTCTTATCAGCAACAGCTACCGAATCGTTCGATAGAATTATTGGTGCATTAGCCACCGTCGTTATGTTGCACCACTTTAACACAGCCGCGGAAATACGTATAGCTGTTGACGCGTCGGACACCGCAAGCGGCGCGGCACTTCAACAGTTCGTCGATGGATTTCTGGCTGAAACAAGGTAAGGCACGTTTGATTGTGGATTGTCAGCGATTTAATCGGCTGTGCGTCACTTCCGACATGTTCTCGAGGGAAACCAGTTTGTGACTTTTGCCGGCCACACACCGTTGGTTTTGCCTCTCGCAGTAGGTCTGAGAGACATTCGCCCCGCAAATTTCGATATTTGGACTTTGTATTTCAATCTACGTCTTATAAATGCCATGTTTCTGGCAGCGATGACGCTTTAGCTGACGTTTCACCCAGAGTTTCGACATTAGTTGGTTACGACTCAATCGACTTAAACGCCATGGCCAACGCACAACTTTCGGAAAATGATTTACACGCTTCCTGCCAACATCAAGCTCTACATCTGACTAATCAGCCCTCGTCGGCGTTGCAGGCACTCTCCTTTACGATACCTCCACTGGAAATCCACGTCCATTAGTTCCTATTCTTTTCCGACGACGTGTCCGACAGTATACACAACATCGCACATCCTGGAATCCGGGCCAATGTCGAGCTCATTTCTGATAGGTACGTTTGGTCTGGTATACAAAAAACGTCGAAAACTGGGCACGCGTTTGTTTAGTCTGTCATGTGTTAAAATTCTTTGCGAATTATCAGTTCCGATAGGCCAATATCCAGCTACTTCCCTGTTGACCAACCAGTTAACGCTCGCTGACTCTCCCATCAGCATCACGGATAAGCCAATCCCGGAACCCTCAAGACATACGCCCCCGTCATCGGTCACTATTGGTTCTCGTCGCGAAGTGAACTGGCCGAAGTGTTTCGTAGAACCGTAAGGTCGTATGCCCCAACGAAACGAAAGAAAGTGAAACCGAAAAATTGTTTTCAAAACAACAGAAAAACAGTTGCGTTTGCCCATGTATTTTTCATCGAATGCTCATGTTCACTGCGTAATTTTGTCGAATACGTCATTTATTTTGGTACTCATACAAAACCAGTTTCGTTTCGTTTTCTGCTGCATGTCTCATCCGACGCGATCATCCTCGATCGCATAGTAGATATCGTGCTTGAACGTTCCCCGGATTCCCTCCACGAACATTCACTTCTTCTCACGGGTGTTTCGGCACCTTTGAGGGAGAATACTGGAGTGACAGCTAGCTAGGAACTGTGGGAATTAGTGCTCCTCCACACGCGACGTCTGAGGGTTGTCGCAGGCTGATTGGATGCCAGCTGGTACGTTTTAAACTAGACCAGAACAAGAGTGGCTGGCCTCAGTTATCCTCGCCAGGATCGGAGGGTTGTTGTCACAGTATTCTTCTGAGGGGAACTGTGTTACGACCTGAGGAGTTTGCTGACCCGTCTGCGGTATAATGTGTAGAATAATTCCAAAACTCATAGGTGCATATTGTACCTAGCTTATTAAGAAGGCCCACATGATGTATGCTGTCCGATTGTTTGTCACTAGTTGCACCGTGGATTCTGGTTTATCTCAGCTAGAAACAGATGGTCAGGCCATCAAACCTGGTCAATCAAGAAAACTTGGCAACTGTGGATCCAATTATTTTCTTACATTCCGCACGGCTCCCCTCCAAAAAGCTGCTCACTTTCATGGATGAACTATCTCAGGCCAAAAGAAACGGTCTTGCCTAATAGTTATGAAAAGGTGGCCTAAACCATCTTCACTTTCACTAAGGTTTTCGACTGTCTCATATGCCCCCAAACAAACTGAAAGATTATGACATTCACGAACATGTTCTCTGCTTAGTTGTCCCTTGACAATAAAGCCCATGATGTTGAAACCGAATCAGAGCTCCAGCTTCCCTATTTAAGAAGGGAGGCCAAGTCAAGAATAGGTATGAGTGAGCGTTCCTCAAGGGTCAACGCTGAATCCTCGTTTGCCATTCACATCAAAGGACTGTTGGACAATATTCCCAATAACACGTTTGCCGTCTTTGTTTGCTGTAATGCTCAACGATGAATTCGTTGAGGCGCGTTTGGTTCGTTTTTAGAAATCGATATAAACTTGACTTTATTGGCCCCGCCTGTGTGCAGCAAGCGATCGGGGTGAACTTCGTTCCGTAACATTCTTCCCCGTATAAGTGACATTCCGTACATATTAGAACTCTCTTTCTTGATACTGTTTGACACGCACCCAACTTTATCTGCACACGATTGTTTCCATTAGCTGACTTCCGGTCGAATGATGGCCACTGGCGGACTGGTGTCTGGTTACTTCATTTTGAACGCTCGCCTGGTGAACCATTTGTACATCTGACTAATTCACCTTCAAGACAAGATGGCACCTTTGTTGTAATTTTATCAAACAGTGCCGTATAAATTCCAGTCTTTTCGGTAACCCTTTCTGACATTTTCTGGACTTGGAAGATGGTCCTGTTAACCCGACCGTCCGGCTAAGCGTTACTGGGGCCGTCAAGTACGCGGTACTGAGTGAACTACCTAAATCATCAGGAACGATTCAACAACGCACTTCTCTACAGTGATTCACTACAATGAAAACTGATCTTGACACGCTTAGTCGCTGGTAGAACGGTAGAACTCTCCTTACGAACGACAGTCAATTAGCCTGCACGACACTCGGTTGGGATTCTGGTATACCCAACAAACTGGGCATCGTGAAGTAGGACCTTGGCATTTGGATGTCATGCAAATAATTTTCTGCTTATCTGCATGATGTGGCGGTAAAGAAAGAATTTAAGTTGATAGTCGCAAGATGACCAGGCGCATTTTGCACCCCATGGAAAAGTGGTTCAAACACGTCGAGAGTGTTATACAAGAATGCCACTTAAGGATACTGACTGGTTCGTGTATACTGGCCTGAAAAAAGATATTCTCGTTGTTCATCGCGTTTCACGTGCTGTACTCAAACTAACCACGGACGTACGGAGTACTGCTTACATGGCCCAATGTTAAATTCTTGAACCGTATCCACTCCGGTTCCAGTGATTCCGCCGTAGTTTAACTCACACTTCTTTCCCAGCATTCGTTACATGGTAGGGGCTCTCAGCTGTATGGACGAACGTGGTTGGTCGGAACTACTGATCACACTCATTGACAACGCGCTCAGAGATTGCTGTTTTGGAGGAGGAACGCTAGTCGTAGACCGTGATTCCTCCAGTTGCCGTGGATGGCAACATTATTTCACCACATATTCTACTTTCTCAGCTTGGTACCTGGTGCAGTACTTGAAATCACCGGATTCTGCGTTGTCGACTCACATATGTTTGTTGTAATGACCTTATCGTACATTATATTTTAGGTCCGAAATGTTGTGGTGGCTTTCGTGTGGTAATGGTTGCGCGTTAATACATGGATTTGAAAATAATGTACATACATATGTACATACGATGGACATGTTACTTATGCCATCAGTGACTAAGGGTACTGTTGCATTAGTAGGGCATGTTTAAAAATCCTAAATTTCAAGCCTTCTCACAATCGTAGAAGCACCGTGAACGGCACACGGAGAATGTCGGCGTTGTTTATGTTCGGGAGGCAAGCTGTAAGTCGAAAACAGTTTTGGAGAACGGTACGGTACAATGACATGGTTCCTTGAGAGTTATATAGATTTGTTACCACTGTACGAGGTATAAAGAGCGCAAGAGTGTATGCAGTGGTGTTTGCCGTATCTAATGGGTTGATTATCTGATTTTAACGATTCAGTTCTCGGGACACATGTTGCAAGTCGTCTTTCCATGTGGTCTGAACGAGTGTATGTCTGTTTTTGAACTCTTTCGAGTTAACGCACAACTACCCTCAATCGTTTTTTACATGGGTCCCATCCTACATATCGCAGGCTCACCGTCAGTAACGTGAACGTCTCAAGGAGCCTGCTTGGGTACAGTACACAAACTGCTGACATTAATAATTATTTAGCGGATATTTGTGCTGACACTGGAAATGTTCGACGCAACTAGAAACCTGAGAGATCAGGGGAGTTTTTTGCGTAATATCTGTAAGCGAGCATTAGAGAAACTTCAGGATATGATGTCGGTGATTAATGTTGCATGTGTCGTATGTATTGTACAGGACGAAGGTAACAAATATATGTAGGGCTGCTTGGCACAAGAGTGTAAGTCAAGCCTCTCAGACGCTTTCCGCACTTGTGAGTGTGGTTGCCACCCGCGGGACAAACAGGCAGAAGTGTATCATGAAACATCCCATGATACTTCTGAAGCTGGGAGTTTTCAGCTTCTAGTTACAGATGGCGTGAAACACGGCCGACCCGTGAGGTACGGGTAGGTTCGTAGTGAGAAATATGCTTTACTACACGGGTTATTCGAAAGTTTTCAAGAACTGATGGATCAGCATATGGCGGTGAAGACGTTCGTGGCGGACAGAATTGCTGCGCATATGAGAGTGGCCCGTGTGATGTTTGGCTGTGACGTCATGTGTTACTTCCATGTATGGGACGTTGTTTGACTGCAGGTAAGTGGATGAAACTGGTCTGTCATGTTCATTAACAGACGAATTCTTTTCGTAGCCAGTGTCTCTGTAACTACATGGCCTCGATAAACAATAAATAAAAGTAGGTCACACCCATGCGTTGTATAACGTAGGTTAAAACGCGAACGTTCGTGAATTATTTGTTGTGGTAGTGACCTTACAGCAAGCCTGGGTGGGCCACTCATGTGCAAAGCGGTGTTGTCCTCCAAAGCAACTAGCTTCAACCTCAGTTTCCTGATAGATGCACGTTTTGAATTCATAAATTTGTCAGCTCGCTCTGCTCAAGCTACCGTTTACACTCTTCCAGTGATTATGAACAAAGGGTTCTGTACAGCACTCACCATAAGCATAGATTCATACCGGCTTGTGTACTTCGGATAGTTTGCACACAAACCCGAAACACGCGAATCAGTATCGCCTGGGGCGATTCATTTCAGGATTTAACTGAATAAGGTGAGTTCCTTCACAGATGCATACACAGTCATCGTGTAGATATCAGATTTGATGAACGAGATGATGGAGACTCTAGCTGATGAATGACCCCAGACATCCGGAAAGAAAACACAGACTCATGCGAAGCAACGCTAACCTTTCGAACTGAGGAAAACCAGAGGCAGTTTTTACATATTTCCACAGACCCAAAACAGACAATTCCTGTCTCATTTCGTACGTGTTCGTTCTCGGCCATATCATTCGTTGGAGCGTGGGACTCTGTTAAGCCTCACTTGTAAGGTAGGACAAGTGGATGGAACAGTTATTAGTGTTTAGGTACGGGGTACTGTTTGCTAGCGTACGTCACGCTTTAGTGGAAAGTTTTACAGTAATGACAGCAGTGAGCGACCACACATACCGAACAAATAAAAAACACCGTTCAACTGCACGGTTTTGGCGCATAACGCACTGTAAAAAACTCGCTAACTACTATGTATTGCGCTTGCAGTCCTATAAAAAGCTCATTCATTAAGATCGAACAACGGTTGTGCTGCAGGAGGAAAAAGAAACATCTGCTTAATTGGAGTAGGACATTTAGAAACAGATATTTTTCCGTCGTCGATTATTCGTTCAGAAACACGTCACATAAACAGAATAGCATCAGTGACTTAGAAATCATAATTATCTCAAAGATTACGAAGGCACGTTCGGTCCTTTGATAGTGCGCGGGTAACTCAAAATTTGTTTTGAATCTTCCCGCTGCCACTGTCTGCCTGTGTTTTTGCTCTTTTGGTGCCCAGTGAATCGAAAAATTACATATGATCACTGTTAATCGTTGTCGAATAACATAAAATTTCATTAGGTATCGTATTATTTGGGTTCTCTATCATCCGTTTCTATATCTCAGCCTCGTGTTTCTTTTTCGTTAACACCTATTGTAGCGTTCTGTACAGCACTTTGTACTTTATAATCTTTATTGTTCACTCGAGTAGAAGCATTTTTCCGTTTCCGTAAGATTACTTCCCAGGC
>QNGE01001831.1:0-29838 GCA_008508345.1 Paragonimus westermani
GACCTGACGCCTCTGATCATTCACATCCTGAACGCGACTTGGCGGCACTGTGTCCACTGGCTGATGTAGTCATTCAAATAGAGGACTTACGATCTGTTGACTACAAGTAACCGACCGCGGGTTATTTGCATTGTCTTCTCTTGGGGGATACAAAGGGAGAGTACTTTGAATTGGAACGTGAAACTTTGCTAGTGGTGAGTAATATCAGAACTTTAATCTGAGTATGCCTTCATGACGTTTTCTTTGTTTTCTGGTCTTGAATTTCCCACGCAGTTTTTAATTCTGTCACGGTGACCATTTATTTTTGAGATGAGCAGTTAAACATCATTTTCTCGCCCTCTATCCGGGGAGCATCGTTGTGCCAATCGCTTCAGTATTCAGAAACACTTTGCTGATCTTGAAATGTTTCATCAAAGTAGTGACCGTCCATGACGGGTCTGTTTTGTGCAGGTGATATACGATTTAACTTGCTACTGGAGGTCCATGCTCTTCTGAAACTCAGTGTCTAATAAGTCTCATTTTTACGCATTAATAATGAGACTTCACTGTGGGTTGCGCGTAATATGAAGCTAACGGAAAACTCAGGAGGACAGTACCTGTACCTCTCTCGGACCTATATGGAAAAGGTTGATGTGAGTACTTCCATCAGTATAGTACGTAGTGGCAGTAAATTGGGTGAATTAACCAAAGGTGACAAATCACTTGACGTGACAGTGTGGTGTTGGTGCGTCGATCTGTGTGGTAGTGGTCACATACTCTGGGCGATACACATATTCTGCATATTTTTATACAATAAATACCACATGAAATGGGGAAAGTCACAGTACGAATGCCAGTTTGATTGTCGGCTCTTTTTCATCACCGTTTGGTCCTTTATGTCACTTTGTAAAAAGTGCCGTCGTGCTGTATGCTGTACCTATTTTTTTGCAGATCCGAAAATGGATTTAACTATCACGGACGATGAGTTGGTCTCTATGTCCACTTCAGATTTGCGTTCAATGCTTCAAAAGCATTTGGTTACTACGGAGGAGCACAGACAGCTGCGTAATCGAAGGCGCCGCCTACAAAACCGCAAATACGCTCGCAAATGCGCCCTAAAAAAGTTGACAGAAGTTGAGAACTTGGTAACTGAAGTGAAGGAAGAAACGGTGGAACTTCAAGTGAGTCTTCTGCGTCGAGTTAGATAGTTGTCCTGATATGCAGTTGGATTTGCCTGGTATTTAAATGCGGTCATCTCGAACCCTAACGCTTTGGCTGGGATAATCGTGGTTACATTACTCACTAGTCAGATTCGTCTGACTGGTCTTCCAATGCTGTGCAATTGATGACTGTTGGATTGCGATGTCGGCATTCATTTCTGAGCTAATTTTAGCTTGACCGCCATGGGTACCAATAAGCCATTTTGTAGACTTTATGCTGTGAAGTTTGTCTGCATGTTTGGGTTCACGGTATTAGTCGCGAAGCATGTGATAAAGTCTTGGGTGGTTCTCCCTAATTCAGAGTACAGACATTTTGGTTTGACAATTGTCGACACGTCTCACTAGATGTTTCCAGTGTTTTCTAGATGTTTTTCGGAAGTCCTTGTGCTGCTCGTGATGTTTGCCTACCTATTTTTGCTTACACACGTGGCGAACGTGTTTATGTACATTATGCAATGTTACTCCGTCAACCGTATTCATTTGGCAAATGTCTGCTCTTTTCTTCTCGTGCAGACTCTCCGACGTCAGCTAAGCCGGATAAGCTTGGCCACTCGTCGAATCCAACACCAGGAGGCTATCCTTGCAAATTTTTGCCACCAGCTGCAATCTACTTCAGATCAGAAGCACGTGCTGTCTGTGCCTATCTCCTCTGTTCGTATGCTGTTCGCAAACGGTCAGCCAGCCGGTATCGCGCAACCAGTTAGGTTATCAGCTCCTCCTGTTGCCACCCCCTCTCCCGCCTGCCGTATACAACTTGACAACAGTCCTGAATCAACCTCCACGAACAACCAGCATTGGGTCTCTCTTCAAGCTAAGCTTAACTCGATGCCTATGCAACTGGCCGCTGGACCCGGAATGCCATCAAGCACGAGTTCGTTCTACTCCGCTTGGCCTCCCACAACGGCTACACAACTTGACCCGCGCTTGCCGTTACATTTAGTTCGGCCTGTCGGATGTGGACTGGCAACTTATGGTCATAGCATGCCGGAGTTCTGATCTGGTTACCATCTTCATCGGAACTCGACTCATTGCGTCTCACTATCTCGTCGTCTTTTCTATGTTGCTCTGTTCACACTGGACTTAGTTCATCCCCTCTGTGCACTGACTAACAATTTTTTTATGTATATGTTCGTTCCGGAGTAGAGCGCGTATGTGTGCTGTGAGTCCCTTTCATGTGTTTTCTCTCGCTCTTTACGTTCTTTGCTCTTTGTCTTCTATTATTGGCCAGTTTGTGACAGATACACTATACCCGTCTATTTAGAGCCGATTACATCCTTCCGGTTCTCTCTACTTGTCATTCGTGCTCTAAAATCTCCTAACTTTCGGTGTCCACCTGAACCCGTGTCGTCGTGCTTATTCGGATTGTTTTCAGGTTATTCGTTACAGTCTATTATTACGACTAAGCGTGTTGCGTGATTTAATAGGCGTCATGCAACGGAAGTAAGCGTATGCGGTAGTATATCAGTGATGACTAGTTGCCATTAGACCGTGAAGATGCCTTAGTTTGAGGAAGAGAGGGATTGCACGAAGAAAGGTAGTACGGAAATCTTCGTGTGTATGCATTCAATACAAAGGTGCTTACTCTTTGGCTCGCTTTCCTCGTTCCTGAAACAAAGGGAGGCTGTCAGCGGTGCTCACAGGATCTAGGCCAGGATGCCTTTCCTGGCAGGAAGTGACCAACCCGGACCATGTCGGCGACGTGGTACTGTTATTTGACGATTTCGTATATCCGCCATTCTGCTCAGTCCTCTGGGGAGCGCTCTGCAGCTCCGATGCGCAATTTTTTCCAACATCTCAATAGCAGCACTACTTTTCGCTTTCCAGCAGCGACGCAGGATCGTTGGAGGTTGGACGAGTCTGCTTTCAGTTGCATGAATCCGCTAGGGTCAGGAAGTTAGAAGTCGGGCCTTTGACTCTGAGGATCGGTTGAGTTCACTCGCCGATACCACTCAAATGCGCAGGTTTATATGCACAGCTGTTCATTAAGATTGTTTGCCGCGTCGCGCACTCATCCTCAGGTCCCCCCGGTGGCCAATCGACCAGTTGAAAAAGAGAGTTGAAGCAGCTACTAGCAGGCAAGGGATGGTGAGTTATGTCTGTTTCCCACCCTAGTGTCTCCTTGAACCACTTGGTCTCACAGTAACTATTGAGAATAAGACAGCTAATTGTTGGCCGATTGTTTGGTTGAGTGGTCTGTGAAACGGCGGTCGCTATCGGGGCAGGATACTTACAGTTGATATTTTGTGAATTCTGGCGAAGGACGCGTCTAGAGTCGTGAAGACGAGTTTCGGAGACACCACACATCCAGTTTAGGATTCGAGAGAGTGCTCACCGAAGCAGCTTGCTGGCCTATGTATGGGATACGACGGACGTTGAGGGTGTCAGTGTTCAACGGTTGTCTCGGCTTGACAAGTAGTTTGGGAGCATAGGGGGGAAGTGAATGAATTGGTCTGTCAAGATAACTTCAGTAGCTTATAGTGCGTAGGGAGGTTGAATTGTGGGTCTCTACGCCGAGTCTGTTGCTTGGCGCCGTCTTATCCTCACTTGCAACTCTTGTTAGTTTGCGATGCGTAAGCACCTTGTCATTTGTTTGAGCTTGGACTGACGGGTTTCGGGACTTAAATTCCATCCCTCCGTTTTGTTTTTATATGGACGTCCATCCCTTTTGTTTTGGCTTTACAGCAGTCGGTTTTTCAATAGACCGTCCAATACGACTTACGCTTGAATAGTTCTCAGCCCTAAAAACCGACGGGATTTTTCGCTAAATTGTTGCCTTGTTCTAGTAAACAACAGACGATGCGAGGCTGGAGAAAATAGATATGGTCAACAACACCTTGAACCGTGTAGACAAAAATGTCAGTCGATTTAATAGCCGAGGAGGAAGTAAAGAGGTCCAAAATAAAATGAGCGGCCAAATTTTGCTTATGTCAGTGTCAACCGCTGACATGTTATCGATGCTAACGACACATTGCACGCAACCGGGCTGCAAGGGAGGACATGGACACACGCTGCAGCAGAGAGCCACCGACAAACTTGGTTTCTTTCGGATTTAGTTCGATTGTAAACAGCAATATGATTGGAGCTGTTTCGAATTCATTCTGTAGGACCGTGACATTTGGGATTGGCCCAGGCCCAGTAGTTAGGCGATTGTGTGGAGTCCGTCACCCTAGCTAGTAGCATTTTGTGTCATTAACGGAACTGTCAGCGATAACTGTCGTGATCTCTGCTAATGCAACTTGTAGTGACTAAACCATTTTGTTCTTATATTTTCTAGTCTCTAGTTAGAACTTGGTTACTTTTCAGATGCTCAGGGCATCACCTGGTTGTGTGAGACCACCAATCCGCCGTTGATGATGACTCTTCCTCTTGATAACTTGCTAGTTGTTTTATCGTCATTTCGATCCAAAATCCATTCTTCGCTGGTTTTTGGCCATTCAAGTTGTGTGACCGGGCGACCGCTCTTCATCCGGACTAACAATAGTTACGTTTGAAACACTTGAACCAATTCGTCCTATTTTGAATACATCCGTTGCAGAAGCTATTCACTCCCTCATTCAACCATGTGTTGTTACCGATTCTGTGAGTCGTGAGGACCCCAGCTCGGGCGACGAACTCGATCTACAGTAGCCAAACCCTTTATGAATGATTTCATTTGTCCATACTATGTCATCATCTGTCCACCATGCGCCAATCGGTCGCAACGTCGGCAGAGTTCTCGTTGTGGCAGACAGCAAGCTGGCATACTTAATACATGAACTGACCATCTAAGTCTGTGTAAATTTAAGGACTGAACAAAATAATCCATTTGACAATCAGTGCCAAACGCCCGCTTCCGAACCTCTTCGTTGCCTAGTTGCTGGTGCCACTCGATAATAGTGAATGAACGCAGACATCGGTGGTCAAATACCTGAAGACAGCTCACGTCTTCTACCCTGGGTGGCCAAGTTTGCCAGTCGTAAAATAATATATTCCTCACCGTTGTCTGAAACACGCGATATTTAAGCTTCAGAGAAGTACCTCTTTGTCGCCATAGGTGCCTCAGATTAGCGGACACCGCCCTAGCCCTAAAGATACGCGCTCCTGTTCCATTCCCCACACCTCCGCCGCTGATGCCGCTTCCCTGATACACAAACCCGATAACAACCTCCCTGGCTTCATTATCTAACATTAAACCTACGTAATCACAGCGATCTTGCAGAAGCATTTTGTATTTTGAGGCTGCAAGCGCACGTTTCGAAGTACTTAGCAGAACGCGAAAGAGCGTCTGGCATTTTTCTGTTGTTTGAAACTTGTCAAACAGCAACGTCAAACCAAATCCTCTACCACTTAACAGAAATGTTGTTATGAACGGGATACCATTCCTAACTGATGGAGTAAGAGTGAAGATGCTCGCTTCACAAAAAAGTCCGAGTTGGAGTTAAAATCCGGGTCCAGACAAGAATACGTACAACTGGCGAGCTCTAACGACAGCAGAATTGGGACCTATTGCGTTTCGCTAAAATGGGAAGCCAAAGTGTACACTATATGATTAGAACATTCTTAATTGATTGCCATCCAATTTTTTATGAAGTTTTTTTTAACGACTATGCCGTCTACTATTCGGGTGGCAACACATACTGAGACATCTGAATAACCGAGGGAAAATAAAAGGTGAAACATTTGATACAATCCAGCAAAGAATCTTTCTTTCCATACACGACTTTGTCAGTAAAAGAATGTCGCCAAGGGATTATCCTGATGAGCAAATGAGTGTTCGTTTTCGTTATGTTGTTCGGGAACATTCCACTAGTAAGGGTATTCTAAATAAGCAATCCTTGTGTTACCTACGTTTCTCTGCTCACAACAGTTCGTTGAAAGAATACTTGATAACTTGGTTATGTCCGTTTGAATCACCTTCTTGATTGGAATGGAGCTTCTGTGCATCACGACCTGTTCACATACGCAAGTAACTAGCTAAATAATCTTAAACTCAGGAGGAATGAATTAAATCAGGATCGCACGCACAATCTATCCACCGACGTGGTTAGTGTCGGGAAAAAGGCAGTGCAGCCCTGAATGTCAGCTGGTATGTTCGACCCTTCTGGGCCAACTTATCAGCAACGAATAATTGTGGCAACCGAATCATCATCTACATCTTCGGTCAATTAATGCAACACAGCGTAAATCATTTCGAACCCAGACTTGGTCACCGGTAAAACGACGATAAGCTGATAGGTGATATGTTAATATGGTAAGATTTCCTCAATTGTTGGTAGTCGTGTATGCGGTGTTGCTACTACGATAAACTGCGCATCCAAACACTATTACCAAATGATCATACTAAATAAATTTTCTTGTCATTATCTGTTTACATTAGGAATTGCCGTCTAATAGAGATCTTGGTCCACATGGCCGATAGTGGCAGAGTCTTTGGTGGAGTGGAACTGTAGAATACTGAATATCTCCGTTTTTTGTACAACCGGACAGATTTAAGAAATTACGCGGATAGTCAGTCACAAATAAACACGTGATAACTAATGCAATCGTCCAGGTCCAGTCAGTAGCCACGCTTTTTGACCAAGAATAACGCGCGCCACATCGTATAAAATACGTTGTTGTACGCGAAACAGATTACATGCATCATACGATACACAAAGTAACAAGAATGTGGGACAATCAGTAGTTCAGTTATCAGCTCACTACGACGTTGTCGTCACGATGCGGTAAATCACTACTACATCGTTCTCCCACGTTCAAATGTGGAGTGGATGAACGGAATCCGGAACATGGATATGACCTAGAAATATTCGTGACATTTGCATCTGCAGTGCTTCGACCGGGCTTTAATGCATGCCCGGAGCTTTCCAGAGCATGCTGCTGGACCGACGTGCTGGTCACATGTACAACCCACACGAACGATCGCAAAATAAAAGTCCACACCAAGTAATGCTGTCATGACCGAGGTTATTAAATCGATCCTGACCATTTAGGGCAATTCACTCAGTGATGTACAATTAAAGTAACACCGGTTCAAACCGTCGCAATGAAAAGACTGTTTTTCAAGTCCGAAGTGACACCACCAACCTAATTAACTGCTCATAGTATCCACCATAAAAAACGTTTCAAATGAAACAACCGGAAAACGATCTCGCAAAATGACCACCAGTCAACCGCATGTGAACTCATCAGAGTAATTTCGTACAGATGAGGAAATGAGCATGATGAGTAACACCAAGTGATGAAGTTTTGATAAATTCACACTTATAAAAATGAGATAACTTCTTTGCGAGAAGCTGTGGTGCAAAACTGATCTTAACTGTGTAGGAAAGTAGAAAAGGTAGCGGAATAGAAAAGTTAGGACCAACCTTCTTCAAACAAGCCACACATTCAGTTGGGAAAAATCTCGAATTCGGCTAGACTCGAACCATTGACGGAAACAGCATGTCCAAATGCACCATGCACTTTGTCAGCTGAGGCGCGAGTCAGTCGGCTCCCCTTAAATTATGAAATCTACCAAACTAATTGTCAAAAAGCCATATATACGCCCACGAATTCTCTATAGTACTAAATGTGAAATCTACGATGTAACACACAAACTTCAACAAACCATATAGGGCAGTTAACGTTACTCACCGTTTACACTGGGTGTCCAGTGCAAAAAAGGCAAGTGCTTTTACCTATCCCCTTAAATGACTGACCGTTACAATAGTGGAAACAAACGACCGAACAGTAGCTGAGACAGATAAAATGCATAGATGCGATCGCAAGCAAAATGGGCGCACACTAGTTTAACTGGAATGATTGGTAGAATATTGCAAACTACAGCCAATTGCGATCAAGCTGCAAAATGGGTGAATTCCGAGAACCCAAAAAAAAACTTTCTGAGAGCGGTTCATGAGCTGCAGATAAACGGAACAAATCAGGGTGTTTCTCCATTGCTAAGTGAAAAAATAAACGTAGAGCTGTCAGTATCCTACCCATATTTTTGAATACAAACTGCAATATGAACCGACTACACAGAATCCCCTGCCAGCCCCTTTCGGAAAAATGCACCATAGTCAAGGTTCTTGTTAGTAGAACTAGTCAGCAGTGTGTATCCTTGCTTCGAACAAGCGAGTAAACCTGGCGCGGCCCTAATGAGATAACTGTGTGGACAACTGTATCGTTAACCTTACAGCCAAATACTATGAACTGTCAGTAGCACTTGTTTGACAGTAAACTTCAAGTAGACTGACCGTCTAGAAAGAAGACATTAAGTGTTGTTCTATCTCCAAACCATACCCTACGACGAGGACTTGACACAAAATCGTGGAGAACACTATCACTATTCCAGTTTAGTGAATCTTTTCAAAAGTTGACAAAAAATTCAGCATACAATATCGTAACTACAAGCAGGAAAGTGATCCACCATGATAGTGGTCTATAATCCTCTCTAACGAAGTATGTGAAAAGAATGGACAACTTTGTACCGCATTGAACAGAATAGTAGTGTAAGCGCAAGCTACAAAGTAGCTGATAATAACTTTGGACACTTTACTTATGATGTCTAACTGAGGCTAGCTCAGAAATACGGAAAACTTTCAGTTAGAATAAAGAAAGATACCGAAACATTTTCCACCTTTACAAAGAATTTTTTGTAAATCGTTCGATTAGAGAGCGAGCCAGTTGACAATGAATTCACTGAGTCGGAGGTTCTTTGGTCCACTTAACGGTACACCCTGTAAATCCTCACGATTGACAAGAAAACGTTCGAGATGAAGTTCAGTGCAGAATACTATAACACCTCATAAGAAAGGGGCCAGAATCCTCAATTCCGGTTATCACAGGTATATACATACATTGATGGGTTCAAACAAGAGCTACGCTCGAATTGAGCGCGTTTCTTCCAAAGGGAATAGCTAGAGAACTACGATATCTTCCGAAATACCTCTTTGGTGTAGTACACTATTACTGTTATTAATACTTTAATTAGTACCATCCTCATAGCTGAGACAAATGGTCTCCTTTATGAAGGTCGACAATTTGTTGACGTTCCTCATGAGGTAGTGTTGAACTGTGATGTTTCTGAACGGACACTGCGATAACTTAACAAGATTTGACTAACGTTTGATGTAGACCATGAAATGTTGCATTAAAATAGCATACTGGTGTGGTTGGATGGTCCAGGCGGTAATCGAAGGCTCGTCCTAAAAGCGTAATGGCCTTGTTTGGAGGAACGTGAGTAAAATTTATGTGGTTAACGATTATTGTACGCGAAACCAGTTGAGTGAACGGAAAAATTGGACCATACTAATATTAATCAAACTATCATGAGTTACGTGAGACATGGATAGAATTCTTGGAGAGATAACGTCACAGCACACACACACACACGTACAGCCCCTAAGTTGGATGAAGTCAAAACGCACCTTGCTCGCTCACCAGACATGAATCTTACTAATCGATTGGGCAACCCCATAGCAACGGGAACCGGACTTTAAACAAGCCAAAAGCAATTGACTCAGCAGCTGACTGTATGAAAAGCAACGCCGTACCAGCGAATAAACAATTCGAATTGTGAGACAGTTCACTAGTGTAGCAGAGTTGAATGGAGTAATGTATGGTGACTGGAGTTGTTCGAACGTTTAACAAGATAGAATGTATATTAAAACCAACATTTTTGCGTTTTCGTAGGGAAAACATCGCGAATACGAGTCTGGTAGTTGGAATCCACCTAGTGGGAATTAAATGTGATCGACGGTACTATTTATAAGTATCACCTGTAGAATGTGCGATATCTCTAAGTATGATAAGGTAACAATTCGCCTGTGAGGATGTCTTGCGGCTGGTGTAACGTGAAACAGCAGGAATGTACAGCAGTAGATATAGCAACTGTGCGAATTATTTGGAAAGGTGAAACAGAAAACTGTAGACCGTACAAGCCTAAACAGTACGAGGAGCAAAGGTCCAGTTAGAAAGAGTCACGTGATCTGGTTCGGACGAGCGTACACAAACCAGGGTAGCAGGAATGTAGAGTAGTAAGTCACGCAAAAGACACGCCACACAGACACGCATGTGGTGGCCGCAAACACACATTAAGGCACAACAGATGGCAACGTGTTTGCGATACGTCAGCACTTCGAAGCGACTTTGTGTTGTCTGAATCAATAGTTGTGAATACAAAAATGATACGTGAAAACGTGACACACCAATGAACACAGTTACAAATCAGCTTTAGAAAGACCGTCATTCTCCGGCAAGATCCCGTAATTCCAGTTGAAGCTGTCAATTTTAAGAGCAGTTCCAAGTTATTGAACAAAGCAAACCAGTGAATTGATAAACAGATTGGGAATAACGACGTTACGAGCAAGTTGTATTACTCCACGTTTCAACCACCTCGGGTGGCCTTCCTCAGAAGTGTTGTAGTCGAAATCACATTGACAGAGGAACAGAGGTCACATGGGATTTGCCGTGGTTACGTCAATTTGTGCTGCATCAGACCGGATTGGTCTAATCCTTTGCCCACTAGGTAGGGGTGAGACAGACGTAGATAAGACGCGTCCGTGTCTGGTGCTATTTATCCACCCACGCCACAGTGCAGACAGGGGTTTGCTATCATTGCGATTAACACAAGCGTGCTGTGTGTAAATGGTGAGAGCTTCAGCACAGCACCGCTCCGCATAGGAAGTTGAACCCTTGTGAACCACTCGAGCTTGATCAAAACCTACGTTGTGATTCTCTGACAGTGCATGTAGTGCGATGGCCGAATCCTTTCTCTAGCTTCTGAAGTTGATAGGCATGTTTAGGAGGAAACCTTGTGTGCCTCTTGTGTTCGGCAACATGTACTTTCAGTTGTCTACTTGTCTCTTTAATGTAGCATTGCAGTCACCGCATTTGATTTCGTCAACGCAGTCTGTCTGGTCGCCCATAGAAATTGGGTCCTAAGGATGCGTTACCAGTCGTTCTAAGGTATTGTCCAACCGAAATACAGTCCGGATAGCGTACTCAGAGAGAATGGAGCGGATTTTTTCAGATGTTTCTTCACGATAAGGTATTTGCACAGCAGACGTGAAAGTGCTGGTCGTTTTGGTCTCTTCCTAAGTGGACATGCGTTTAAATGTGTTCTCAATAAATGCGTTCGGATAGTGATTAGCGGCTAGCATTTCTTTGATATGAGAAATATCTGTTGTTCTGGAGAGCTCAGTGGTGCAGATCTTATTAGCTCTGTTGACGAGTGATTTGATGACTGCTCTCTTCATACCGATTGGATGGGACGAGTTGAAGTTGAGATAACGGCCAGAATGGGTCGGTTCGCCGTACACTGAAATCTCTGTTGACTATGCAGTCTAGAAAATTCAGTGAGCGCTCATCGGTTTCAGAATCCAATATGAAGACTATGCTGTTGCATTTTGAGTTAAGAAACTGAAGGAAATGGTCGCGAGCAGTCTGTTTCATGACTACGAATGTGTCATCTACATACCGCCACCAAATTCGCGGAGGGCAGATAAATTCACTCATCGCTAGTGTTTCCAGATATCCGGGCAAAAGGTTGGTTATTGCAGGTGCAACAGGGGAACCCATAGTCACCCGAGGTGGTTGAAACGCAGAGTAATACAACTTGTTCTAAACGTTGTGTTAATCCCAATCTGTTTATCAATAACATGTAAAACACGACGCCCAAACTGTTCAACTTCAATCGTACTAAATTTGGTGCGGATATCTTACAAACCAGCGAATCTATTGTGTTCTTTTCTGCTTACATATATTTGTCCACCTGGCATTCGTCTGTGAAAATAACGTCGTTTTCCACCAAAATATGTACACACGACTGGTCGTATGGCCAATTAGGAGGACTGACAACTAAGGTCAAACACGGATACGGAAATCCGCAGAGCGAGGTCATGGTTTTAACGATTGAAAATGATACAACTGAAGGTATGAGGAGGGAATTCGAAAATGACAGAACATGGGAACACCCAATCAGTGCACATCGACAGTAGGCAAAGCCAACGGATGCTGTACTTTGATGTGGTGTCCCAAACGTGGTAACAAAATGTGTACTAATTTTGCGGGTTGAGGTATTGTTATACGATTACGAGAGCGTACCGTCTCTATGGAAAACATTCCTCATAAAGGACCTACTTTATCTTACCTCCCCCTCCGGACATACTACCATCCGGATGAGTATATAAACCGACAAACGTTTTGTGCGTAATGTTTATCACAGAACCACGCGTTTGTTTACCTAATTGACAAGTCAACAACATTGACTGAATAACCGGAAAGCCAAACTTGAGATTTGCAGATCAACGTTTCGTGCAACATGAACACGCACACTTGATCTGATTTCCACGGTACACAGGCACAGCGGGAGACGGACGAGGTCATGACAACTATGCGTACATATACAAGAACTCAACAGTGCCACATCATACAAAGCTGCCGAGGTAGCCATGGCTTACGAGCAGAAGGTGAAACTGTGCTGGATTAGCAGCAGCTTGGCAGATCGTATTTTTTCGTGGTATGGAGCAGGGTACTGAATGCATCAGTGACGTCTACATCGCGGTTCACAGCTGCACTGTCACCACACTAACTGCTTCATGCCTGTGACAGTTATGAACAAGTTGTTACATGACGACTTATCATTTATTATGTAAGGTTAGTTTTTAACAGCCGATCGTTGGGATCGAGTTTTAAGTTAACTAGAATGGATACTACTTCTGCATAAACTGTTTCCGGTGGATGGATTTCTTTAGTGGGGATGAGTCATTTTCGACACTGAACCAGTTCCAAATTGTGGGAACTCAAAATGAATGAAATGCGATCAACAACACAGAGGAAAATCAAGGCAATGAGTAGAGGACCAGAAGCAAAAAGGTTGAAGCTAGAGCCGCACAATCGAATCAACATGGCTGATCATTCCAGAATGGGTCACCACTCGCCAGAGTTGAGATATCGGTTTGATTTACGTACTCGACCTTCGCAATTTCGACTGCCTATACAACTAGGTGTTCCCGTATATACCTACACACCTGCCTAATTACCGCCGTTCTCAAAATCAGTCTCATGACCTATGCCCAATATCTCACCGCCAGAACCCACATATTTCAGTTCAGAAGAGAACCAATTCAGAGAACTTGGGACTTCGGTTGGATTCGAATAAGCACGCACAGACGCAGGTAGTGCTCGTAGTTGGATCTCACCCAAATCATCAAATTCACCATACTATGTCAAAAATACTATACATCATAGTAAAGGTAATTTATGGGTGAGTTCATGATTTGTCCACGAGGTTCGTTCGTCCCGTTTGAAACGATGGGCGATATTTGGATTTTACTGGTTTGAAAATACCAAGGGTCTTAACTGGTAGTAGGTAAATCAAGAGATTGCAACGGCTTTTTCTAGAAAATAGCTTGGGTATCTACTTTAAACAAGACCACGCAAATGTTCAGCAACGTTCAACCTTCCTACATCAAGAACACTCTTTCTTCATCGTTACTATTGGACATTTGGCTTTGTTTCGACGTTACTCCCTAGCCGATTGATTGGGTACCATTTATGTCGGTGAATCACACATGTCCATCGGTCCTCTCTCCTCACATTGTCATTACAAGACAAACACGAGACTAAATGTGATTTCCCATCTTCTCAGATTCTATGGCTTACGATTATGTGGTGTGGGCGGTAAAGTGAAATCGCTGGTCATTCAAGTTACTCAGTCAACCAGATAACATATCACAATCGATCTCGTCTTTGTTTTAAGGAATGAAGCGATGATAGCAAACCTGTAAATCGAACTGTCAAATCTCGCATAGTTAGCCGAAACTACTGTGGTCAGACACCGATCTAATATACAGGTTTAGGAGATGACAAGTACCGAAATAAAAGAATTTAAAACAAACTAGGGAGTGTAAGTCAAAGGCACAGTTAACCATAGCCACAAGGTGAGCAAACGTGAGAAAAATGGCGTATACACTGGGAGAAACACCGATCACAGATGTAATTAGATGTTTGTTGTTACACACCACCTCTCTGGCCGCAGGCGCATGTTCAGGGAGAGCATTGTAAGACGCTATTAACGATGGAGAAAACTGCACGGAAAAACTAACGTGTGCATTGCTGCCTGAGAACGCACAATCAAATCGTTACTAGTCAATGAGATGGTCAGTGCCCATACTAGTATTCTCTTCAACAAAGTCAGGATTAGGCAAGTGAATGCTGGACGGCTCGGCAGAGGGCACGAACTGAATTCCCACTGTCCTCGGATGAGCGAGGCTAGTACTTAAACTTGACATGTTCCACCGATGAAACCGGCTTGGATATAGATGCTGTTTCCGCATGGATCACACCACTTGGATAGGTAGAGAGCGACACTATTGACGTGCGGGAGCAAAAACCAATGCTCAGAGCTGTGGCGTATCGAGGGACAATCACTTATGAACTGGGAAACCCCCAAAAAATATGGCACAAGAATCGACGGCCAAACGGACGGAAACCCTTTGGTCAATAGGGCTGAGTGAACATCTGGGGCACGTGAGAGGGAACTGCCGATCGCCAACCCTCAATGCGAAATGCAGCGTAGACAGCCTCACGGTCCACAGGTGGGCTTGGACCAATGTGGAGATTCTACAAGGATTTAGAAATTCCATGTGATTGCCTTACATAGGTGTACTGGGTGGTCTGGGTATTTCTTTCTCATCAAAATATGTGTGAACTGACAAACTGGTCTTCCTTTTTTAATAGACAACGAACTGTATGATAAAAAGGCAAAATCCTGAATCGATAGCTCAAAGAAAAGCCCCTCAAGTGAACACTTTTTCCGCTTGAAATACTGAGAGGTGCCCTGCGCATACAACTGAAGTACTCCTACATTCACCGTAATGCTGGAAGCTGATTGTTCATATGAAGCTTACAGATCCGGAGAAGCTGAGAGAGCTTACGTACATCTGAACGTGTTGGACGGTTTATAAAAGAAAAATCGGCAAATTGTTTTAGAGGATAAGAAAAACAGAAACCCAACCACCGTCCATGAAACACAAAAAGAAAACTGCAACCGGTCGGTATGAACAGTGAGAAGTCGAGAATATGTCCACCACATCACAGATTCTGACGACCAAATTGTCTCAAGATTCACTTTGGTGTCCCGAATGTGTGAATCCTGAACTAGAATCCAGCTGCGGATGACGCGGTTACCACAGGCTTCACAAGAGGACAGACTCGTCACTTCAGGCAATTGTGCGCGCCCGTCATGTAAAACAGGAAATGGTCGTCTGTAGCCCAGCGGTGTAGCATGCTTAGGTCGCTCGATGGCCTGTTAATTTGTGACACTGTCCAACATACAAATTTTTGTCATTAGTGTATAATAGCTACGAAGGATTGACAAGCCGCGGGATTCCGAGCACAACACAATCGGAAGGTGCCCCGTTCAATTTAACACTGAAAAATAAAGGTAATTGGTGGGTCACAGAAGTCAGAGATACTGTGCACCACAACCACGGTGCATCCAGTACAGTATTGGATGGCATATTCCGTGGGAGAGTTTAGTGACATCAACTTGTTCGTCCACATCAATCAAAGTCTCCACGACCTCTGAGACAACCGACAATAATGAAATCGGTCTGTAGTTAGCCCGCTCGTTGCAGCCTCGGTCTTCAACGATGGGTGACACCGTGTGTGTCTCGGAGAAGCCTGCCCTTCTAAAATGATAGATTAAGCAGCAAGTTGAATAGTTTCGACAACCCTTTAATGTCGGAAGAGAGAAGAAGTCAAGACTTGTGGCTATTTCCGTAGAGTGCACACTATTCTTGGAACACGACGCGCAGTTTTATTACCAGGACATCCACAATGTTGATACCAGATGTACATAGTGATTCTGTGGAGCTGGTAACGAACACGCTCAGACTAAGGCTGCCTAGAGGGTCAGCGGCTTCTCTAGTTGTAAAACATCCACCTTCGAATAAATTACACCAATAAACGGTGATTACAGCGAACACTTCTTTCAACCAGCCAGCCTCCAAACGAAAACAGTATCTGTAGTGGAACAGCAGGATGCATTGGTCGAAATAGCAAAATAGTACAGTAAGGTTTGAAAGGCATACATGAAAAAGTACGAACGATTGCGGCTAGATCCTCATGAACAACATCGTAAGCAAATTCCGACTAGAATGCATATTAAGAGCAAATGCATGTAGCAAATTAGGGGCAGAAACACCATTCCATAAGACAAATTGGACTCATGTCGATTGAGTAACTTTTGATAGAGCAACAGTTTAAAAAGGAACAAACACAGACAACAAAACACCGTGTAGAACGCATCACCGACAATATGAGCCCAGCCAGGTTGACGGTGGCGTTGCACAGACAGTCCATGCCTTTGTATCCAAGACTGGTATTTCTAAAATACAACAGTGGCGGGTAGAGAATGCAAGGCTAGTATGAACTCCTATTAGTACGTCGCACAAGGAACAAATCACTAGATAGATGACGAATAGATAAAACAAGCAGGAAGATAATAAAACCTAATGAACTCAACAGGTTTAAATGCCAATATGATTTAAGTGAAGCAGTGAGAAAATGGAAACCAATAGACTTCGCAGTTTGAGATAAGCCAATAGTAGCATGTAAGATGTCTTGCGCAATGACATTTCGTTCGCATCTCATCGGTTACTTTTGCGAAATTAACATACACTTTATATAGTTAAGGGGCAAGCAGCTAGGCGAAATCAATCTAGAAATATTTGAAACAGTCAGTCAGGTGACCAAAGCGGAAGCAGTAAAATGCAACTGATTGATAATTTTGATGCAATAAATGGGTGGTAAAAGATACATACATATTGAGTGGTGAATGTCAGATATGGTTAGAAAAAATCTAAAAAAAAAACAAACAAGAGCTGAAATACTGTAAAAAGTACCAGTTGCATTATTACCAACAAAGTGAAAGGTTAGTCACCAACTGTTTCTGAGCGCATAAAGAGGGATTCAGTCGATGTATTGCGACGGCTTCAGCAATATTGAGAGCCTGCTTTAGCTTGGGTCTAAAGAACACTCTGAAAGCCGTTCTAGGGTCCACTGAGTGGCCGGTCTGTAGAAGGTGTTTTGTAATGGCACTGACGGCGCAACCGACCCCCGAATTCAAAAGCCATTTAGGTATGTGTTCGTTGATACGTGTGCCGAGGTGCCTCCTGGTTCTGCCGACGTATCTGCTTCCACAGACACAATCAAACGTGTATACAATATTGGATTGGGCGAAAAGGGGCACCACGTCTTTTCTAGGTGTAGTTGGAACACGGGTGGTTTCATCCACGTAGACCAGTCGGGCTGCGTTGTATGTGCGCTTGAGTGCTGCATCTAAACGGCGTTTGATCAGGGCTGAGACATTATCACCTTTAAAAGGAAGATTTAGATAGACAGGCTTGCGAGGAACAGTAATGGGTGTAACCCGCGTTGTTTGTGGAGTGGAGTACTTCTCAATAAACCTTTGGGGATAACCATTTTCTATAAGAGTCTCGTGCAGTAACGTCAGTTCACTTTCTAGCTCATCATCCGTCGCAATACGTCGAACTCTGTGAAACAAAGTCCTAACGAGGCCACGTTTTTGAGCAATAGGTGTGAAACTCTTAAAGTGTAGGTATTGTCCCGTCCACGTGGATTTGCGGTAGACACCTCTGGAAAGTGACCCATCCTCGCGCCTTTTCAAAAGAACGTCAAGGAAAGATATCCTCTCATTTTGTTCGATTTCAAGAGTAAACGTTAGTTTGTTATGCAAACTGTTTAACAGCTCATGAAAGGCTGTTACTTGCCAGTGGCCGTCGAATACAGCAAAAATATCGTCCACGTATCGTTTATAAAACAACGTGTTCCGGATTTCAGTGGACATAGAATGTTCTAAGTGACCCATGAATATGTCAGCTAACACGGGTCCTAATGGACTACCCATTGCAACTCCATCTATTTGTCTGTAGTAGGTGCCGTTGAACATAAATTGGATATTGGATGTACACATTTTCAGCAGCTTCGAAAGCTCATCGTTGGGAATACCGAGTGCCAAGTTATTGTCAGTAGCGTAATTACAAACAATATTGATAACCTCGTCAAGTGGAACATTTGTGAATAGTGACTCAACATCAAAAGAAGTCATTAGATGGTGTTTGACATTGATGTTGGAGATCAGTTCCACGAATTCAAAAGTGTCCTTTAGGCTGTGCACAGCCAATTTGAATCTAACGGGTTCAATCAGACTGACCAGCCACTGGGCAAGCCGGTGGTATGGTGAGCCAGTCATGGATAATATTGATCGTAAAGGCATTCCAGGTTTGTGTGTTTTAGGAAGACCATACATTCTTGGGGTCACACTGCCTTTGGGAGACAGCTTTTTGAGATTAGTTTGGTCGATCAATCCGCTTTGGTCACCTGACTGACTGTTTCAAATATTTCTAGATTGCTTTCGCCTAGCTGCTTGCCCCTTAACTATATAAAGTGTATGTTAATTTCGCAAAAGTAACCGATGAGATGCGAACGAAATGTCATTGCGCAAGACATCTTACATGCTACTATTGGCTTTTCTCAAATTTATCGATGGGAACCATTGTTTCAAACTTCAGACTTCGCAGTGTCTAATCAGTACGAAAGAACGACAGCCAGGAATTATATATATATATATATATATATATATATATATATATACAAAATGACCGACACGACCTGTGTTCTGTGTTGGACTATCAACTGTAACAAGTCGGTGGAAACAACTTACTTCACAGCTAAATTGTGAGTGAGTTTCCGTTCAAAACCCTTCATTACAGAACTCAAACACAAGCTTCCATGTTCTACAAACAGCTGTCGTGCGTACTCACTTGTTTGTTCGTACCGAATGTCACACACCGGTCAAACTACGAAACGACTATCTGATACGACTTGTGGTCACTACCATGTGTGATGGAACAGCAGTGCGAACAGAATAGTTTTATCTGCTATTTTTGCCCATTTGACGGATTATAATCATTCCATTCAGATTGTCTAAAGAGTTCCAAGAAAATGACCTAAAGTGGTGAGAGCCCGAACGCTGGCAGTTCTCGGGAACACAAAATGCCGTAGTCCTGACTTATGTTCTCAGAAGAAGTTCATGTGGACATTTAATCTCCATTGTCCTACAGTCAATCAAATACAATTCGGTACAGTTATTGCGTAACTGCTAGCAGACCATAATCACTATTGATCAACTTTCTTATCCATCCTGCTTAATGTTTTCAAATTTATTATACTGCAGTTAGCCTGACGACCAAACAGAAGAAAAGCCATGTTCACTGATACGTTGTTCCCCATACATATATATATATATATATATATATATCTGTACACAAGCGAGTGAGTATGAAATACTGCAGAATGGTGAATATGGCTATGAAGGAAGTTCGTCCATAGGCTCAGACAAGCTCGAATACGACGCAGATTAAATCGTGCTTGCCTATAGTAAAACAATTCACACTGATTAAACTGAAACTTAGCAAGACACAAAACTATCTTATTGTACCATGCCTTTCATGTCACGGTGAGACTGGACTTTGACGTGGTGTGACAGCTTGCGCATCTCGATGACCTTTTAAGCCAAACTGGGCAGAGTTACTCATACCATGCAAGCCAACAGGTAGAGGTCTGACAAACCACAGTCTCCTGGTCCTCCAGGTTGGGGGTTGGAAGATGGTTGGCATCTCTTCCTGAAAAACCTACCACAGTATAAACCGGACTGCCCTGTCTGTTGCTTACGGTAGGATGGATAGGCAAAACACGCTATTACTGAAACCTCCCCCACTATCTAACAAATATTGCTGTCAGGCTCATCCCGACCACCGTTTTTCGTGTTTACTCCGCAGGTCCTACAACAGTAGCTGTTTCCTAAGAACAGAAAGAAGACATATTACGACATTTTAACATTGCGTTTATTCTCATCAGTCGCAAACGTAAAGCATACCAGTTATGTACATCCTACAGATAAGGACGAACAGGGACTAGACAGATCTACAAACATATTATGTATTTTGTAATCACGACCGTGGTGACTTGATAGGTTGGCTGGTTTAATCTGGTCCCAGCCACCGCAAGGATACACATCACTGACGAACAATTTTGGCTTCAGCGAATAGAAGTGTTTCCGATAAGTTATCATCTTAGCCTGGTATAATTCTACATCAAAGCAAGTAACAGTAGGGATAGTTGTTAACCAAAAATAATATGAGGATAAGGCGGACAAGGGTAAAACACAAACGACTACGTTGTGATTATTCTCACAAACGTGGTAGGCTTTAGAAAGCCAGAGTTAATTGGAGTGAGTTGGGGGGACGACATCAAACTGTGGGTTGAGTGTACGTGTTTGGCTACAGTAATCCGAAGGTGTAGATGAAGTGTGTTCGAACAAAGATGAGAATTGATCAAAAACGGTTCTGTTCGCTGAAACCAAAATTGTTTCATACCGCAATACGTCTTCTTTCTACTCTAACGAAGTGGTCATAGGGAACTCAGTGTTTCAAATTCACAGTAACCGTGTCGGTAAGTTCAATCTCTTACCATTCAACCTGAGACCCCTCTTGTCCTTTGCTTAGACCTGGAATGCATGTTATTAGGACTGCCTTCAGCGTTCTCCGCTAAAACAGAAAGGTTAACAGGTCACTCTTGTTGAAACATCAGACTAGCTGAATGTCACTGTCTGCAACATTTCGGAGACTACAATCCAGGACAGTAGCCAACGTATAGAACTGGCAGCACCCACACTATCGCCTCAGTTTTAGTTACACACTTCAGGTGATTCCATGACCGCGGCTACCGGTCACGCTGGGATAGGCATAGTCCTCAACACCACGCTCGCAGGCGCATTGGTAGATTGGAATGCTATTACTAATAAACTTGGTGCCGTCCGCTTGGAAGGTCCTATTAAAGCCAGATCTAAATACAAAACTTCCAGAAATCTTTCCAATGTGTCTGTTTATGCTCCAGCTGACTGTGGTGATACTGGCGCCGAGGACACCATTTACTCTCTCTCTTCCGGTCAACACATGGTTCTGATATAGTCATTCTGGCCGGAGATATCAACGCCCGGGTCAACTGCTTTGGTGAGGCCGAGTGTCGTTTAGGTGGTAGGTTTGGGAAATCATCAAACCGCTTGGGTAGTGGCCGGCTACTGTTACAGCTGTGCGATGAGCACAAACTGTTCATAGCCAGCACTAGTTTTAGACATAGTACACGTCATTGCTATACTTGGTGCCCCCCTTCTCTAAATCAAGATGTCTCAGAGAGATCACACAGCTGTTAGTTATAGGTGACAGGGTTTCGTTCAGGACTGTCGGAGAAACCCCGGGAGTTGTTATATACCAGACGGAACACACCATCTAGCAGTTTATAAAACAATCTTTGAAAAGATACCCGTAGGATACTGAACCGTAGCCTGATCACCGATCATAAAGCTTGGTTAATAGCAAAAGTTAAGCAACTGGAAAGCGCTTCTGCCTCACGGAATATCGGCAGACTGTTCACGCTTAACCATGCTATTGGCCCAGGGCGACCGTCTATCAGTGAACCTATCAGTGAGGAGTATGACACGTTCATCTGTAATAAGTCCAGATAGCTAGAGCGGTGGGCGGAATACTTTGAGAGTCAATTTAGCTGGTCTCCCGTTTCAATTGTGTTGCCGCCACAAACATGAGGCGTAATACCTTGGTCGACAGATCTAGAATGACGCATTCAGAATAACATCCGCAATGATAATTCGGCTCTCAAAAGTGATAAGGCTGGCGGTCTAGATGATCTCGTGCATGCACTTTTCAAAGAAGGTGGGAAGTGGTGAGTGGAGGCTTTTATGCAGTTGTTTCGGTTTGTGTGGATGACGGAGACCATCCCGCCGTGCTGGGATCACTCGACAACAGCCTCCGTATTCAAGAGAGGAGTCCGGGGCTCCTGTGAAAGCCAAAGAGGAATCAGCTTAACCGCATTAATTACTACCATGACAAAAGCTAACCTGTACAGGAGAGCAGAAAAAAGAGAAGACATGTCTACTAGAAATAGCCTCGTCCATATTCAAACAATCAACATCAAGGTGCCTATGCCTTCAAAACAAACAGTCGAGTTGTGAGTGAAACTAAGGTGTCATCAGCAAGATGGCCTCCCTACGGCTTTTGCTGCCCAGTGTCATTAACCGTACTCACTTCACAGACAACTCGACCGAACAACGACAACATTCACGCCGCAGAGCTCAACCAACTGTCACCTCACCTAACTTCTCCACCCACCGACTGTGCGAGTAGCGAAGTCCCAAGCACTCTTCAACATGTACCTTGGGACAAGTAGCTTGGAGACCCAGTACGAACTACAAAACAATTCACGTGTCCAAGATGAGTCGTACGTGGTCATGCCAATGAGCAGACTGGAACACCGTTTCCATAGGCGGTGACAACGAATATACACATTAACGAGTAGAAGACCAGAGGTCAAGCTATCAACCAGTTCAAACAGAGCACGAACCAAGAAGATGGACTTCCAAAGCCTGTAAGGACCGTTGTAAAGTGATGGATATCACGCTGTCTTGGTGAACTCAAAAACAGAGAGTGACTAGCCTTTCCGGTAAACCATTCTAACTACCAGCTTATTAAGACAAATGTTTGATATTTTTCTAACAAACAATAAATTAGCCTTTGGGGAGTGGACTAGGTAACTGGAAACTAACAGCGGCCACTTCGTAGTTGAAGACAAATGGCAATGTCTGGATATCCGATTCGAAGACAGTCTCTGCAATTGTGGGATTTTACGTGGATCATGATCGAGTTTTCAACGATGATGACTCTTCATCAAATTCGTCTACCGAATTTTACATGATCAGTGGCACAACTGTATGATATCGTTTTACTGCGCAGCACAATGATGTGACTTGAAAGATCGACATCATATCACCCCAGTCGTCCACCCGACTAAAGATGAGCGCACACAGCTGATCAGTGAAACAATGACTCAATCCGTTCATCGTAGCTACGACACCACTGAATAGTTAACCACAAACTCCAGATGTTTGTTGTGATGAAGTATATAACATAGGGCCTGCATATTTATTTTGCGACTTGGTTACTTAATTTGGGTGACAGCTTGCTGGGCATGTTCATCCCTGTTGATCTCTTGTGCGATTATCGTGGTGCTTCCTTTATTACAGTTTACTGTCTACGGCTGCTTACATAGCACATGATAGAATCGTCGTTCCACTGTGCCAAATTAACATGCTGGTAAATGATTCATGTTGAAATGTGCACCATTATGAATCAGAGATCGCGAATGAAATAACTGCGTGCGAGAAAAGGAAGGATTAAAACAAACACCAACTGGTGGTCACGCTTTCATGGCGAACAGCGTACAAGAGTGTATGCGGTAACAGATTTATTGGGTGTTAGTTTGCAATCCAAAACGTTGCTTAGTCATCTACCGTCAACAACACATGGTTGCTAGGTTCCATTTTCAGGCTTCTCGAAACACACAACACATAAGGTGTTTGCCATACTAGATTGCGCATAAGTTACAAACTGTCGGGTTGTTTAAACGTAGGCACCATGACCAGCTTTCACAGTCAAACGTCTGCTGCCATTTCGGATATTACGCAAGACATGGCTTGAACACTGTCAAACTGTCTGAACACAAAAAGATGTCACTACAACAGGTAGGTAGTAGAACATGTAATCGTTTTGTCGGTAGGCTACCACGGACGTTTGCGTATACGCTAGGAAAAAAACAACGACAAGTTACGGATGATGTCCCCACAGAGTTCGTCATGCTTTAAAGCTCGCGGTCAATGACTCACCTTGTGAAACAGCACACGTCGAGCGAATACCAGTAAATTGAAATAGCCGCTGATTATATCTGAACACCAAAGAGGGAAGAACACAAGCCATAAGGCGGAATCTCGTTTGAACTCCCCTCGAAGCGATATATTTTCATTATAGAGCACAAGGAAAATGGAGCTGACGAGTAGGCCAATGAGGTGGCAACAAACATCAAACGGGGCGAAGTGCAGACAATCCAAGAGCTCATCAACAAATGCGTACATTGCATTTCCCAAAAGTGTGCACGACCAGTCACATGGCTCAACAATGTTTAGCGTAACGGGAGGTTGTCGGAGAGAAGCATGTTTCAGATATCTAAAACAGGGAATCAGCAATGAATATGGTGAACACTCCGTTACAGCTGGAAGAGGAATGTCAGATAGGTTTGATAAACTTCAGAACTGGTAAAACAACACTGATTTACATATCAGAGTGAAGCGTGACAACGCTTTGTAAACGTGCAACTTAATAAAAATAGAGATGAAAAGAAACCCCGGGCGTCACCAGCCAAGACAATAAAAACCGGAAGAACACGAGTGAAAATGCTTTAACGGATTTCGGGAGGGAAACATACTCGGTAACAAACATACCGATATGAGCGGCATAAGCGCGCTGCTGCGCTTTGGGAGAGCGCATAGAGAACAGCGCTTGCCATAGGGATGTTTCTCGCTTGTATCCATAATTTCCACTGCAATTTGCTTGCTATGTAAGTAAACGAGCGACGGCAATCCATTGACTGAAATGTCGTAACGTATGTGGTAATCCAACTGAACAGTGTCACAAGCAGCTAACATGTGCTATATATAATAGACCGCACCTTCACACCAAGCCTAAAATCACCCACCCCGCCAAAAGTATAACATTCTGTGCATGAGTACAAATATTTCATTTGGAACAGGAAAGCTGCTGTGAAAACGACACGTCAAAAAGTAGCCTTCGTTCCACATGGATGTGATACACAGGGGTCAAACACATCAAAATAACTCTGAATCATCAAAGCTCTGAGCAGGAAGGCCTCATTCAAAATGGACTGACGTAATGTAACAAAACTGACGATGATTTCCATTGGTGCACTCACAGTTTGGAACAGGAATGACCACAGCAGAAACAAACTGCGAAAAAGTGATTAACAACCTCCGTTACAGTATGGCAAACGGATACGACGGTGTTTGTCAAGTCTACTAAACGCCAGTCTCTCATTCCTTGTTATTACTGTCACTAACTGTTCACGATGACTCGTGCGTCCAGCAAGCACTCACATGTCAAAGCAACCCCGTGGAAAACCGCCCTTTAATAGGCAGTCCGAAGACAGATCACGCATTGCTCAGTTAACAACTCACTTCCCCAGGTTTAAAGGAAGAAGCTCAAAATTTTGATTGGGGAATACCAAACAGCTTGCGAGATAAGAGAATAAAACGAACCATTTCGTGAGGCTGCGATACTTCAAACAATATCATTGTCCCATTATCCACCTGTTCACCCACTCAATTCCACATGACAAACATCCTACGTAGACGAAATCGAGTATAAATGCGGCCACATCTGCTGTTACAGAAGTCTTCGTCAGACACAGCTAATTGAAGGAAATGCACCAAAATACGATGATTAACACAGTCGCCTGGAGGAAAAACTTACGGTGGTAGTAAGAGAAATATACAAATATAATCGAAAAATTATTCAAAGCCACATATACAAAGGTGGTTGGACAAAAGTGCGAACAAGAACGATCAGGAGTCATCGTCTGATATCTCAATAATAGCTTTGTTGTTGTTGTCGACGTCTTTTGGGCTGGGCGGGGACAGTTTTGGGTGAACTGGGGATCGGGCGGTGGAGGAAGATAGATCACCGGACAGCACAACGGAATGAACCGACTCGCCTGCGGCAGCGGCCGAAGTAGGGGTTGCAGCTACAGTATCTGGACACGATGGAAGGTCTTCAACTGCTGGTTGTCGTTCAACAGTGATGGAGTGCTCGTCACTGTCGAGTGTGGAGGACGTAGTAGTGCTCAAAGGTGGATCAAAAGTGGATGACATAACAGGGGTTTCAGGTTCGGCACAAATAACTGATGCCGGTAAACACGGGAGGTCGGCGTAGATATCTTCTAGAATCTCCTGTAGATTGGCTACAGCTAGAGAAAAATAAAAGAGAGCAAGTGGACACCAGGCAACGATAAGCCGAACGAACAGCATATACAAATCAATCATGAGCGAAAACAGTGTGACTGAGACGAAACAACTAAACTGGTAAATGTTCTCGGACGACACACCCAAACCCACACAGCCAACTGGTTCACCACAGAGTCCCATCCAAAGCAAGTGTAACCGCGGCTTGCGAGTTCACCGTCGTTGTAGTGTACACACACCAGTACGGCTTAGAACTTAAGCTGAGGCATTTTGCTTGATTCACGTTGCACAGCTTCGTGACTAAAACATGGTCTCGTTTGCTTAGGAGACTGGACGCTGAACCTGATACTTCCTAAGTTAGTCCAAACAGGCGAATTATATTCTCGTAGAACCGGGCTTAGATGCGTTGTCCGTGAGAATGTCTGTGGGCTCAGTATTTAACCTTCGCAATTACGATGACCTCTGTAACTAGGTGTCCCTGTGTAGTCCTAAACCATCGTCTAGTTACCTCCACATTTCTCGGATCAATATCACAACCTGTCTTCAGAGCGCGACCAACGGTCGCATAATCCCAGATCAGGGCCTGGTACTCTAAGTGATCAGCGGGTGCTTTTCTACAGTTCCTTCGGTGCTCCGTTACTCCGGTTCCAAGTCCTCTTGTGGTCTATTCAATATAAACTTGTGCGCAGGTCTCGCGGTTTATTTTATGTACAATTACCGTTATTCTCAACAGGGTACTTCAGATGCAGCGTGATTTTGTGTTGTGTCGTCCCACGAATAGCCTCTAACGCCCCTTTCTAGAATGAGACAGCATCAGTGCCTCTCCATTCTCGTGGTATCATTCACATTTTCAAAAAGATGCCACGACGTCAAGTGCCCACCACTACCACATCTAAGATGTTCATCAGCCGCATAATGTGGCGGCCT
Organism: Paragonimus westermani; assembly: GCA_008508345.1. Classification (NCBI taxonomy): domain Eukaryota; kingdom Metazoa; phylum Platyhelminthes; class Trematoda; order Plagiorchiida; family Troglotrematidae; genus Paragonimus; species Paragonimus westermani. The sequence continues at coordinate 27,055 of QNGE01001831.1, forward strand.
CGTCATCGTCATAGGCAACAATATATTCGTGGTTTTCATTGATGCTTAACTAAGACACAACCATGAGGAAAAAAAGCAAACACTGGCTAGGACGGAAAAAACGGAAGGGGAAGGACCTAACTACTAAAAGTAGCTACGTCCATACTCAAACGCACAACATCAAAGTGCATACAGCTTTCCGACCAACGAATAAAGGAGTTCACAATGTGCTCAGTTTTACTTAGTAAACCAGAAATCTAGTCCAGTTGTGTGGGTGACGCAAATATGTTCTCGATGTTTCACCACTGTTAACATGTATCGATTTGGCCAATTGTAAAAGGAACGTGACAGCGTACCGGCGTGCACTTGAGGAACTTTTACGCTTGTGACCGCTATTCCGCATAGCAAAAATGCAGTTTACGCCAACTGAGTCACTTATTCCGCATGCGTGAAAAGCGCTCGTTACACCGCACATTGGTCGGTGCGACCACAGACTTGTGAAACAAAAGGCATGCTGGCCAGGCGATGACACGGTTTAGGACCATGAAAACTGTAAAACTCACTGGGCACGGCTGGCGGGTTCCGCCAGCCGGGTTAAAGCGTGGGTGGCCACTCACATTGCTAGTGTGAACCAAGAACGCGGATGGCGCAAGGGTTGTATGGTCAGAAACCTAACACATGGGTTGTGCACTTTAACACAACAAAATCCACTCATTTGCATATAACATTGGTCTCAGAAAGTCACTGTCGCAACGGTTGTTAATGTCCACTTCCTTTATGTACTGAGAACCATTTCATACCAAACTGCATTATGATGTTTCTTTTGGTATTTTTATCCTCGTCACTTCAATATCCAAATACACACCCATGCTTCTATTGAATAGTAGCAGCGACTTGACAATACTACCAAAACTGATAGAATGAAACCTATCCTCAAGAGTAAACGCTGTTTGAGTTGATTTCCATACACGGAATGCTGGTGCGCTAGGCAGCAAATCGGTCACGCCCTGACATTTCCTGTTACCTTGGTGTGTGCTGTTGTGATCCGACAGGTTATGCTGACTAACACTTCAGTCCTTGCAGGTCCAACCACGTCAGAGTGACGAAAATGGAGATGCCAAACAAAAAGTAGTTGCGCTAGATGTGGAAGATGCCAGTGTGCTGTGTTTTGATTTAGCTTGAAGTTTGTTCTTGCTTGGTCCGGTTTTGTACCTTTGCGACTTGTTTGACTCTTGAATAGTATAAGCCTCATGCGAGCGTGATGATCTTGTGGGCATGTCGCTCACCAGTCTGTGCACAGCTATCGCAGTTTGGTTGTTGATGGTGGTTAGTGCTGCGATTGTGTGTGTGACCTTTTCACCTACCATGGCGTAGTGGTCAGGCTTGTGTGCTGTTTTGATCCGGCGGGCTCTGCTGACTGGGACTTCGGTTCTTGCAGGTTCAACCTTGTCAAATTGGCCGAAGGGGAGCAGTCAGACAAAACGCAAATGAATTCGTTGTGCGTGATGGCCGTGTGTCGTGGATTCGTTGGGCAGGATGCTTGATTTTGCCTGGAGTGACAGTGTCTGTCTGCTTGGATCGCCTGTACAGTATTACTCTTCCTGAGTGTGGTCTGGATCTCTTTTGATATGACCATCGATCCTCTTTTAGGTGGTTGATGCTATCGCGTCTGCGTGTGTGAGTCACCTGCTGTCTTGCGGCACAGGCACTTTAGCCAAAGGCTTTGGTTGAGGGCTCTAATCGCTCTCCTGCACACGTCTGGGCGTCCTGGCAGTATCCAAAGCCCACACAAACAAGGACCGTAGAAAATAAAACAAATATCATACTGCATCCGCCGTCGCGCAGGATAAACCGGGTCGCCTTATCTGCTGTACATGGCAGGGTGGATAGGCAAAATATGCTTCCACCAGACACACACCCTCATACTTCCCCTCGACCACGAACCCCCGAGCAGATAATGCTCAATCAGGTTTCAGCCGTCCGTCACAATCCGGTTGGCGCCGATGAGTGACTGACTTGAACTCCAGAGTTGGGCGCGACTCAGAAACTTCGCTGGGAGTCCTCGGACCTTACGGCATTGGTTCAGTCAACGAGAACGGTTATCGTCTGCTGCACCTGTGTGCTACTCAAGAGCTGGCTATCACAAACACCCGATTCCAGCTGCATGCGAGCGACATCACGACGTGGACTGATCCACGAAGCGATCACCACCAAATTGTTTAATAATGTACGCAAACCTGTTTATTGTAGATCTTCGGGACAACGGCAGAGGTTGAGTATCAGACGACTGGAGAATTGGAGACGAAGACTGCCTCTCAACGTGCAGTCGTCGCTCGTCTGAAAAACGCTCCTGTATACACTACCCCTGGGGGTATGTGGCAACAACTCAAGAAACAGATTACGGCAGCAGCCACTGAGACGATCGGTGTGGAGCGCAAGAGACGCCCGGACTGGTTCGATGAAAACAACGTCGCTATCTCCAAGTTAGTACGAGAGAAGAATACCGCGGTCGCCACATCCACAATGGACCCAGCCAATGGAGCGAAGAAGGCTAGGTTCCGGAGTATCCACCGTCAACTGGCCGAGCGTGTTCGTGAAATTAAGGACAACTGGTGGAGGAAACAGGGCGAGCGCATGCAGGGCTTCGCAGATCGTCGGCAACACAAGGAGTTTTACGATTCGCTTAAGGCGATCTTCGGTCCGTCTATCCAGTCTACTAAAGCACTGGTAGACGTGGACACCGGTTGTTCTTGCAGCCAGCCGGAAGACATCATGGGAATATGGCGCAAACACTTCGGCAGCCTG